>JAAQPF010000513.1:0-70591 GCA_013396165.1 Fusarium globosum
GGTGTAGGGTATTTTACAGTCAATGGATCCAAAGAGATTAATTTTGTTCGATGCTATGCTCTAGAGGTGATGAAGTGATAACATTTAATTACTAGATAAATCAAGGCTCTGAGGCGTCAGTCTGGTGTTGATACTAAGATGTACCATGCTTAATAGTGGCAGGTATGCTGATCTTTATCTTTATAAATCGCTCATCCCTTATGTTGTACCCGGGTCCCGTTTATGTTGACTTTGGCAAAGAGTTTTATATGAGTTCTAATCACGGATTAATAATCAGTATTAAGATATGTATTTAGTCTCATCTCATAAGCCTTTTTCTGCAAAATCTATTGTGCCATTTTACTAGTCTAAGAAAAGCCTTTCCCAACATATAGACAGCCTCTCATGACTCTTCCCATCTTATATCCTTCTTCACCGCAATAGTCCCTAAAGGAATCTCATCCACGGTCACACCTTTAGAGTGCTCCACCACAGTATTATGCTGATTGTGATACGTCTCCGGCCACAGAACAGGTTCCTCAGCTGAGTCATTGTCGTGAAGTCTGCGAAATGGTCCATCCTTAACAGGACCTTTCTGTCTGTCTGCTGACTTTTGGCCGCTGCCTCCAATGGTGATGATCCCTTCTTTACTGCGATCCTGTGTAGTTTTGGTGATGAAGCGACCGAAGAGAACGTATAAGAGTGGTTGCATCGTTGGAAGACAGGCGCAGAGAAGGCCGACAGATGGTTCAATGACTGTCCAGATCCAGGGCGTTGAGATTAGTTCTGTGTATGTCTGTTAGTATGGCGCCGATCGTTGACGAAAGAGACGAGATACTTACTCGTAAAGTCTGCTTCTTGCCCGGCTTGGAGGAGTGCCACAATGTACTTCAGCCGAATGCAACTGATGATTACGATCCTGTACAAAATGAGTACAAATATTCTTTTAAATTCACCCATGACTTACAATCCACCAAGCAGAAATATTCCGGCGATAGCAATCTTTTGCGATCTCGGCACCTGGACCTTTGACACTTCAAAGACCGGCAACCCGATGATCATAGCGTCCATCACGATATTTGGGATCGAGTTGCCGATGAAGAATTTGTTCTTATCCAGACAGGTACCCCCTTTCATGAATGGCTTCCAGGCTTTGTCGACGGGCGAACATTGGAAGATGGATGCGAAGATGATACCTATCCACCATGAAAAGGTCATTCCTCCGAGGACGTAGCCGCCGATTCGCATGGACTTTGTCGGGAAGATTCGATAGTACATTAGAAGGATGCCGACTTTTATGGTGCAGAGGACTGTGCCGTAGACGAATTCGGTTAAAACCAGACACTATTTACGGAGAACCTGTGAGATAACTTGTATTGCGACGGCGAGGATAGTCACATACCAATTGAGCTCGTCCAAGACGATTTGGGTCTTGCATCATGTTGACCGCCAATGGTTTGCCAACGCCGCCGTAGGTTACAGCTAGAATCAACATTAGTTTAGGCATTGCATGCAACTCAATTCTGCAAGGGAACTTACATGCGATCGCAACTCCAGCAGTCGCCCAAAGCAATGGCTAGATTTTCTGTCAGCGTTTTGTGGCGTAAGAGGATCGAGCAACCACAAATCTTACCAATGACAACAGTATCATGAAATCATCACGTTCGAGGGCCATTCGCTTTCGGTGTCGAGCCCATACTCTGATAGCCACAACGCCGAGAGCGAAGGGTATAGAGACTGCGCTTACTATGATGAGAGAAGGCCCTTCATTATGATTCAAGACATCAGGCGGAAGAGATGGAGTCGAGTTATTGCCAGACATATTGCCGATGGTAATAACGATGCCAGGAAAGAGACTAAATCACCAAAACAGCTAGGAGCGAACACGGGGAGCAAAGCATGAAATATGGTTTGAACTTACCACCGACCATGACCAAAATGGGAGTAGGCATTGAAACAGCCGATTCCTGACTCGTTCGTCGCTTAGTGGAACATAACGCGGCACACGCGGGCTCACGGCATTGAAAGGAATAAATCCCACTGCGAATGCAACCCTACAAGGCGTAGTCGAGGGTCCGGTACCAAACCCGCGGTGTTAGTGTGCGGAAGAACAGGGGTGCAAACTCTAAGTCATATGTTGGCCCATGGAAGGATTTTCAGCCGCCGAACCTCACCTCACTTCCCCTGAACCATCAGTCAAGCTTTTGGTTCTATGGAGATAGTGCAGGGATGCATTACGAGGACATGCACGTTACTCAAGAGATCCACGTGGTCCGGTATCAGCTGTTTTCTGCATAGCTTGCATCATGACATTGTGGCTAATTATAAGAACTGTGCTTGGTCCTTTTTATGATATGAAACAGCCAGCCACATCAACTCGCAAGCGCAAGCAACACTGAAGATGAGCGACAAGCCAGTTCTACTCTTCGTTCACGGAGCATGGCATCCCCCCAAATGCTACGACGCCATAAAATCCGCCCTCACCAACCTCGGCTACGAATGCATCATTCCGAAACTCCCCTCCGTAGGCCCTGAAAGTCACGGTGTTACATGGGAGGCAGACAAAGCGAAGATCATCGAAACAGCAGAGCCTTTCTTCAGCCAAGGTCGTGAGGCCGTTCTCATCGCTCACTCCTACGGCGGCATTCCCGCGACTGCTGCCACTGAGGGCCAAGGCACAGAAGAACGTGCGAAACGCGGCTTAAAGGGTGGATTCCACTCAATTATTTTCTTAGCTGCGTTTGCTATCCCGGTCAAGGGCTGGGATCTCATCACCACGTTTGGTGGGGCTTATCCGCCCTGGCTGCAGGCTGGCGAGAAGTACACAAAGGTGAGAAGGATCAAAGCGTTCGCATCATGCCGCTAATGATTTGCAGAACCAGATTACTAGGATGGCGGAGGGAGCGAGGCAAAGTGTGTACAGTGGATGCAGTGAAGAAGCGATAGATAAGGCTTTGCAGGCTACGGAGCCGCATTCGCAGGATGCATTTGAGACGAGTCTGGACTTTATCGCATCGGATATCACTATCCCGAAGACATACATCATTTGCGAAAATGATCAACTTATCTTGCTGCCTCTTCAGGAAAAGCTTGTAGAGTCAACGCCTGGAATGAGGTCTGCAAGGCTGGCGGCAGGTCATAGTCCCTTCGTGGAGAAGACGGACGAAACAGCAGAACTAATTGTAAAGATCGTCAAGGACAAATAGATTAGACTAGCATGACTCATAGAATAGAAACGAGACTATCGCTCCCAATTGATAGGATTGGGCCTGTCACTACAGGGCTGTAGCGCGTGCCACATCGGCCAACATCCGTGCGGCTCCGCAGATTTGGCCCGCGTTTCATCGGTCCCGCAGATAGGTTCCGCAGCCACGATTCATAAACCCAGCCAGGAGAAACAGTAGTCTTTATTTATCCTGAGCACTTGCATCGTCTAATTGTTCCCCGTCGCAGCGCCCCAGATCCAAGCTGCCCAGCTTCCCAACACATACACGAACAGTGCGGCGAAGCAGATCTTGCTAATCATTCTAGCCTTCTTGCCGGTAGGTCCCTGGCTCTTTTCTTTTCGGTCGTTAATCAAATCCCCGCGCAAGATTCGCTGTTTTCGAGAGTATTGCAGAATTTGAAGATCGGGAGCCCAGAAGGTGCCGATCAGCATTGCTAAAGATATAACGGTAGAGGCGGTAGCGAGGAAGACATAGACAATGGTCACCCTGTCATAAGAATCACCGTCGGCATCTTGGATGACGCCGGTGATGATGCGAATGATGATATTAGTCCTGATATGTCGTCAGCCATTAGGATATTTGCGGGGGGCTGGTTTTGACTCACGCGTTGTTCATGGTCACCTTGGCAGCATAAGCAGTACCAAAAACATCTTGATGCCACATACTAGTTCGGATACCCTCGATAATTGTAACAGGGCCGAACGTCTTGAAGATGGCATAGAATGCATATGAAGCAGCTGCACTGCTGATTGTAGTGCCCCAGTTAATAAGTCCCATCGATAGTAGCATGCCAGTGCCGCAAATAGCCATCTGTGTTACACGATGACCATAAGTGTCGATGACAGCTCCGATCAATGGACTGAGGAAAAACCCTATGTGTTTTGATTAGTACCTCCACTCTGGGTAAATGACCCAAGGGGATGGCTTACCTGCATACTGCGACAAAGAGGCATACCAACCAGCCGCGACAGCATCTACTCCGAAGCGATGCTCAGCAAGCTCAGTGGCGTTTTGAGAATAGATGTTGGAACAGCTAGTCTGCACCATCGAGAAGAGCATAATCGTCCAGAAGACCCAAGGCAATTGGATAATTTTGTTTATATCGAACTTCTTATTCTTCTCCACCAACGATTCGCCGGTCGCTGGATCAGGAGGCGGGCGAAAGCGCTTGTGTGCAATCTTTGTAAAGAAGAAGAAGAAGAGTGTGCACAGGTTTGTGAAGAACGCAACGCATGCGCCGATCCAAAAGACCCAAGCAAAGTTTCCGGTGTTCTACGGTACAACTTAGTTAGTTCTCTTCTTTGCCTGTTGGAGATTTAGATATTTCGTACCTTTGAAATGACATTGGCTGTTGAACTTCCCACAAAGCCACCGATGCGAGCAATACCGATCTGCAGACCAATAGTAGTACCAAAGCCACCACCAGGTGCAAACCATCCTGCGAATACTCTGTAGTACGCGATCTGCGTGGCAATGTCTCCCAATGCTGCGGTGACTTTGCCAAAGATCATGAGGGGAAAAGACCTACATGTCGCTGCGCCCGCGATAACCAGAGCTCCAGCAGTCATGATGAGGTTACCGTAGAGCATGGCACCTTAAACTCGTTAGCTAAACGCAACAAGATCTTACTTGACGCAACATACCAGCACCACCAATGCGGTCTGTCAGAATGCCAGAAGCCATCATCAACAGCGTAACCAAGAACTCCTCACTAGCTTCAAGCAGAGCGAATTGCGTGTTGTTGATGTTCAGTTCCTTCTTGATGATACTCTTGAGTGATGATGTCAATCGAGCAGACCAAGAAGCGCCAAAGCTGATGAGACATATGAGTAGGACGGAACCAAGTCTCCAAGTCATAGGGACAATGGGCCGGTCCTCTGTATCCTCAACAATTGAGTCAGAAACAGCATCTTCATTTTTGGCGTGATCGAGAGCAGGATTAGGAGCGATTTCTGTCAGACCTGAAGAAGGCTCATGCTTCGCTGGATTTTGGTCGCTCATAGTGAACAACCCGATCAATCGACGCAGAACCTCTCAATGTTTGTGAACGAGACCTTGGATAAGGGAGCTCTTGTCAAATGTGATGATCTCATCCTTATATGGCCAGAAATACCCTCATTCTTGTTCATTTCCGCTACCATGGCAGCGTTCCGCATCTTTCATCTTTCACCTCTTCCAAGCTGGAGGGACTAAACTTTTAAGCTTCTTTCTCAGCCTCTCTTGGCAAGCTAACAACAATTTTGGGTGTCACCAGCGTCTTGCAATAGGGCGAGAAAGTTTGACAGATGGGTCTTTTGCGCGAATTTATAGACGCTAAGAGACGAAGGTTCGGCTAGTCTTTAAGCTTCTTTAACGTCAAATGGATCATCTGATAACAACAATCTTATCCGATGGATCAGATAAAAGATTTTGATGGATTTGGCAGGGGTTCGCGTGCATTTAGCTATCTTGGCGTGGATCAAACGAGAAGAAGTCGGGCCCATGACCGCCGAATCGATGTTTAAGTGAACAAATTTCTGTTCTAGAACCTATTCTGCACTCCACTTAGAAGTCGCTTATGTGTTGGCTCGGCTGATGGGGCACTACCCTTCTTCATTCCCCTCTGTACCTGTCACGGTAAATGAAATAAGCTTTACTTATCCTGACCTAGAGTCTGTAAATAGGCTTGAGAAGCTCAACATCGAAGCTGAATGTGCGTGCCATTGCGTTGCGCTCTTGTGTTAGTAATATGCTTTACGGCTTTAGCTAACTCTAAGTGGTTCAACATTCGTAGAGTATCCATCCAGGCGTTGTTTAAGGCAAAGGCCAACAAAGATCTGGAGTTCCTTGACTGGCTCAGCGCAGTACATATGCTGCGCCGCGATGAATGTCCCGTTGTCTCTGTCGAAAGCCCCAAATATCTATGCTTTCCCATCTTCTGGTACCGCTTTCACAAGGGCTTGTTGGGTTTACATATAAAGTTGCGTTTGTTCTAGGGTTGGTTTTTAGCACGGTCTGTATAGCTGTGAAGCCGGTAACGAAAAGCACTACCCGCTTCCTGGTGAGATCGACGTCGTATCGCCACTTTGCTGAATGAATGATAGGACCTTTGAAAGACTTAATACTAGTGATAGCATGCCGCCTTGGGTTAGAGAATAAGCCTGTTGATGAGAAAAGGAACTGAAATTCGTGTAAAAAGAGATGACCTATTTCCATATCACAACGGCTTACACACCAATGAACTCGCTTCTGCTTCTCGAAGGACTCACACCTCTCAACCTGGGCTCCAAAAGTCACCCAACCTAGAAGACGGTAATTTTTGGCGACTCCCATTATGAAGTGAAATAGCTCCTCCCATTTAGCCAAGATTTAGACATTAGGTCGTGGCTCATACAGATGCTATCAAATTTGCCAGACTACCCTTGTTTGAAATAAGCCGCATACCACCATCTTTGGACACTAGGAGAGATTGACGGCCATGATGAAACTCCTTTCTCCGTTGACGCCCGCTATCACATAGACTTGTGATGGCCAGAAAGAAGACAGTTGGACTTCTGCTACAAACAGCGGCGAAATATAGTTGGTTTTAGGGGATGGACGTATTGCGAGAAAGTACTGTATTGCATACTGCTACTTACGAAAAAGTGGTATCGTCCATAACTTGAGTTCTTTTATAATAATTTAAAAAACTGTTCCTGGAATGTAGGATCCTGGGAATCCTTCTGTTCCTCCCAAGTAGTGATAGCCTCCCCATCCATTATCCCATGTACATATGCGTTTCCAAGAAATAGATACTCATCGCTAGAGGGTGCAACCGGGCGAACGATACTCGGTATGTCTCCTCCGAAAAGAATGCAGACAGAGTCTCCGGGCTGTAAACAACGAGGGCCTATGCCAATATAGCCCTTTTCCGTAAGAAAGTACTTTCTACCATCACAGCATGCCACATTCCGCTGAAAGGCCAAAGCGTCCTCTCCACTTTCACCTAAGATTCTCTCAATGATATCCGAATAGAAGGATAAAGTTCCCAAATCGTCTAGAGAGAGCTGGGCCATTGTATCATTTATGAACTCCCATACCTCAGATTCTTTAAAGATGGACTCGTTTTGTGGCTCGGAAAGACTAGTTTGGACTACCATTCTGATAAGTTGAATCATTGCTCCCCGATATCTTTCATTGTCATTCATGTCGGAGAAAGTCGGAGAAAGTAATTGGAAAGCAAACGCTGTGAAGGTGTTGAGGTACGAGTTATTCGTCGGACGGCTCAGCCCACCATCAATAGACTTTACTCGGCCAAATATCATCGTCAAAACAATCGGGGTAATTATGTCTGAACCGTACTGGTCTTTCAGGAGGCATGCGTGATCGATGGCCTTGCTTCCCATAGCCATGATATTTTCAATTCGCCCGTCACGCGGAGTGCTAGTGTCTTTGACCTTGTCGATATGCAGACCCCTCAATTCTAAGGCTTGATCGCCGTTCGATGATCTCATCAAAATTTCCGTTGTATTCGAAGATTTGAAACCGCGAAGACTCAGATCGAAATTTTTAAGCCCGCCCTTGTGATGCCACTTCGGTGCCCAAAGGGGACGTCGTTCTTTGTCATTGGGTTCTTCTATGTCTGTGTAATTGAGGATCTCAAGGTTCCTGTCTTCTGATATAACCTTGAAAGCAAATTCTGCAAAGACTGTCGACTCCGTCTTGCGATAGTCTGGTATAATGCCATATGTCCGGACGCCTGCGAGGCCTAGTAACGCGAAGATCTTATCGCGTGGGTCAGTCGCTTGACAGCCTTGTACCCAAGAAACAAGCTCATATAGACCTCGTATTCTTCCTCTGTAGTCATCGGCGAAGACCATGGTAACAATATTCCACTCGACCGCTGGACAAGAACTATACGGATCCTCCTTCATCAAAGTCAAAACCTGGGTCTTCGGGTCTCGATGACGCATCCCAAGAAGCAACGTTGCCATTTTGAATGCCATGAATTCAGCTTTAGGGATAACGAGATCACCCCATAATATGGTATACGTAGTTGCAAGAGCAAGTTCTTGCAGGATCCAAATCCTAGAGAAATACGGAGCGTTTAGCATAGAGTTAAGAGCCTCCCAAGCGGGCGAATTTCTAGCAGGAAGCCCAAGTTCCAGTAGATAGTCGTTTTGAGGAAAATACTCTTGTTCTCGGAATTCGTTTGGCCTCCTTTTGGCAAGAGTTGAGGTTATCATTCCAGCTGCGGTCGCCTCTTCTGGGTCTGCTGGGCCAAGCCAAGCATTAACAAGCGTGGCTCCAGAGTAAATATGCCTCATAATAGAAACTTGTTCAGAACGCTCCTCGAGAGAAGTTTGGTCAATGCAAATCTGGTCGACCCACAGACATCGTGAATCACCAACAAGCCTAAGGCGCCTTAAGGCTGTGTCGAGGCTACTAGTTATCATAAATATCTGACCATTGCATATCATATGCCGATTTTGCACTGGCGAACCCCACACATAGCTTAGCGCCTCGTACTTGGGAGCTCGCTGTCTTAAATATGTTCGAAGATTGCCTTGAAGGGGGTCGCTATTCTTTCCGGGCCCGAGCTCAAAGACACGGAAGAAATTGTTGTTCGGCAGTTTGTCGTACTGAAATGTCATTTTGATCTTGACTGGGTCAATCCGTACCGCTTCGTGAGGCTTTTTCGCAATAACTAATAAGGTGACAGGTGAAGTCTAACTATCTTCTACAAGGAGAGGAGATAGTCAGTGCTTGATGTGGATTCAGTTTCAATGAGCAACCACAGCTGGAAGAAGGACAAGTGAAATGGCGTAAATGTAAGGACAAATTGGCAAAGATGAATGACTGGCAATTTAAAAGTTCGAATGTCATGCAATGCATCCTTTGTCGCAATTAAGCCCCGCACTTTGAGCAATGCACATACCGGGCTAGTCAGCCAAGGCAGTAATGCACAGCCGATTGGGGATTGGGCTGTAACGCAAAGCAGGCACAACCAGGCAGTGTATGCAGACGCCCCTTGGAATAGCCCACCCAAGGACCGCTAAAGCCTCAAGGTCTACACCAAGCTAGGCTCATTTTACATAAGAGCGAATCTGCCTTTTCAGCGCCTTGCGGTCAACTTCTAGGCTCATCATCGCTCATAGGTGCCATAACAGCTTACATGCAGCCGCACTTGTCTGACCCTGTGATCGAGCTGATTACATGTAATCAGTCATCCACAACTTAGGTAGTTACTACCCCGCTATGCTCAGCTGAGATCTGGACCAAGCAGTGATTGGTATCTTCAAGGCGACTTGTTGATAATAGCTTAAATCAGCAGAGAAAACTCGGTAATTTTTGAAATGTTCGGTAGTACAGCTTAGGTATTGCTGCAGGTCCCATGTTGGTCGAGGTCCATCGCGTTTTTTTCTTCTTGTTAAAAGATAATATCTAATCGCGTCTCTTCCTAAAAGCATGTTTGATAATTTCTCTATTGGCGAGAAGGAGAATGAGATAATATTGGAAGCATGTCGACAAAAATAGGATTGTCTTACTACTGTGAATCTACCGGTGTTACTCTTCGACTCCGCCATCCATCGTACCTGAAACGACTTTCCTCGCAATTGAATACAAGTCGTCCAATACGAAAAAAGATTGGAAATATAGTTGCGACACTGTTACTCATTACTGCTTTATCATAGTAGGGCTTGGGACAGCTTTATTGCATGCCATTATTCATCCAATCTTTTTATTTTTCCCCATCTGGCTCATTTCTGATAAGCGGGCGGCCAAGTCTCTTGCACAAATTCAATACCCGCCTCACATATGGCCTCACGGACGGTTGCATCCATCTTGTCCCAACATTCAAGGCCAATATGCTTCAGATCTTGAAAGCTTTCAGTCTTGACATTGGCAAGCTCTAGCAAAGCCCGCTCTAAGTGACTAAGTTCTCTTTGCTGCTTCAAGCTCTCAGCCACAAATCTCAACTGCAAGGTCCCCCATTCATTTGGATCCAACTCTAGACCGTCCCAGGCCAAGTGCAGAGATACTATCGATGGCGGTAACACCCGGGTAATTGAATATCGGTCGGGTGAAATTTGAAACATAAGCTGCGTGTTCAAAAAGACATGTTGTAGCTTCCCAAAGTCGCAGAATGTGCAGTCGCGGCGGTCAGAGATGACTTGCACACGCCGAAGATCCAAGTGTAACGTCTCCAAACTGTGCCGAAAACCCCGCATCTTTTCGATAACATTTGCAGAAACCCAGGGCATTGAGAATGCTCCACTAGACTCAACAACGAGCGAGCGAAGGTCTTTGGCTGCGAAAGATAGTCCTTTGCTGAGTTCTGAGGGTGATGATGTATCTTCCAACCGCAGGGTTCTGATCTTGGACTGGCCGCCGCCTGAACCTTCATCCCTCTCTGGAAAGGGAGATTCGGTAATGTCAAGCTGTTCCAAGTTCGGTGCCCGTTTGAGAATGGAAAATAGATCCTTATCTACCTCCAATGTCCGAAGATACGGGAGCTCTGTCACTCCTAGAGCGTCAAGAGCGGTGTGTTCAAACATGTGAAACGCCGAATTGTATTTGTAAATGATGTGACTCAGCTTGGGGAGCAGTGCAATCAGCATTGGTATGAGCTCATGGTGCAAAGCTCTGTACAGTTTATTCGCCGTCATTGAGTAATTTTTCGGAACCATATCCCTCTCAAGATAATACTGACGGCTGCTGCTTAGAAGTGGATACTCCTCGATTTCATCAGTGAAGGCTGAATTGAGCATGAATAAATACTCTTCCTGTCGTCCCAACATCTGGATCTGCTCAAGCGCCCAAGAATTCGTAAAGCACTCTGCCCGGTGCCGCCAAGCTTCGGCAATATCGACGCCAAGATCAGCGGCACCTTGCCTCAAAGCCAGGACGATTCGTTTTACAGACCCATTGGAGTGTTTTGGATGAACGAAGAGGAGCCGAACCCTGTCAGCGAGGTCTTTGCGTCTTCCGACGGTGCGCATGAATTGGTTCAGTCTGTTGCCATAGGTATAAAACTTGGACAGCTCGGAGTCTCCATAGCCAGGTGCAAAGTCATGGTAGAGAATATCCTCTGCCACAGCATGCAGTGATTTGCAAGAGACCGCAATAGAGAACAAGGTATATTTATCGATCGAGTACCACGGCTTTTGGTCGGGCTGCTGAGGTTCCCGGCACCGCCTTTGCTGGCGCAGGGTTCCGACACCCTTGAGAGGTCTTAGATCGTCTCGACAATGCAGACAAAAGTAGGACAAGATTTCAACGAGAACATCTCGTGGGAGGGAGGCTAGAGCTGCCATTTTGGAGCTTGTAAGCGATGTACTGGAAGGTGATTTCAATTTGATGAAGCTGTAAGAAAGAGATTGTGGGAAGCGGGGTGAGAGGGGGTTACAGCACAGTGCCAAAAGTCCGATCATCACCAAGCACTTCCCAACCTCCCGATTAAGTACAGATAACTTCCTTTATACCAATTTCGACCAGTTATGAAGCTATACTCATGATACTTTTATCATTTTGAAGCCCTGATTCTGGTGTTTAATCCTTTTTATACCAATCTTATCGAAATAACATAGTACACCTCTAAAGAGCTTATTATCTGTACTGTGGCCTGTAATAGTTATCATTCAGTTAGGCTCAGCCGCTGACATATATAGAGCGTAAATATTGTATCGGGTGCGAAGTAGGCTTTGAGACTTGACAGTCGGACAAACATTCGTCCGAACCTTAATGAGGCTTAATCTTCGTGATGCAATAACATATTTATAATCAGTTGGTAGCTGACAAATCCGGGCTCTGAGCTAGAATCAGTATATAACAGCAGCATAATTCTCCTAGATACTTATTCAATAAGACAATACCAATCTCAATAGCTATAATGAAAGCTCTTGTTCTTAGTACAGCCCTGAAAAAAGCAATCGTGGAAGATGTCGATCGCCCAAGTCCCGGTTCCCACGAGATTCTTATCAACGTGCGCGCAATAGCGCTAAACCCAGTGGATGAACTCTACGTTTCGTCACCAATTGCAGCTCAGGAGAAAAGAATTGTTGGCACTGACTTTGCTGGCGTTGTTGTTGAAGCGGGATCCGCGATTGGTGATGTATCTGATCCCAGAGTTAAAGTCGGGACACGGGTTGCTGGTTTCCTCCAGGGCGGTATGTATTTCGTCAATGGCTATTTGATTAAGACTGATGATTGCAGCGTCATCTGTGAATGATCGCCCTGGAGCCTTCGCAGAATTCATAGCCGTCCCTTATGATCTCGTATGGAAGATCCCCGATAATCTGACCTTCGAAGAAGCTTCGACGATCAGCATGTGTGGCTTGACTGCTGCTCAAGCTCTATTCGGTCGGCTTGGCTTACCATCCCCATTTTCTTTGGCGCCGCAGGCCCCGTCCGGAGGCGATACGAAAATCACCAACCTCTTCATTTATGGATCATCGACTTCAGTCGGACTGTACGCTGCACAGCTCGCTCGTATCGCTGCTAGGGTATCTGGAATGCCTGTTCGACTCATAGGGGCGGCTAGTTCATCCAAGCATGACATGCTTCGGAATGAGCCCTACAGTTATGACGTACTTGTGGACTATAGAGATGAAGACTGGGTTCAAAAGGTGAAGAACGCGACAAGTGGGGAGGGCGTCGATCTTGCATTGGACTGCATCTCGGAAGGCCAGACAGTGTATAAGACCCACGAGACTTTGGCATCTTCGGCAAAATTTGCAGTCATCCGTGGCCCAGTTGGTGGACAGTATGATCCAGCACTACTAACTGTCAAGCCTACCTATGGCGCTGTGTGGGAGGGTCTTGGTGTTGAAGTTGGATATAATGGTAAGTGAATCAACATTCTCCTGCAAATCACACATTGGCTCAGCCACATACTAACACTCTGGAATTAGACGCAACCATACCAGCAAATCCAGATGCGCATGCGTTTGCAAATGAGTTTTATAACTTCTTGAGCAAGTCACTGCCATTAGGGAGGGCCCAACTTGAACCCAATCCCGTGAGACTGATGCCTGAAGGCCTTGAGAAAGTAGTACAGGATGGCTTTCGCCTCCTTGGTACGGGCTTAGTTAGTGAGCGGTCAAGGGTTGAGAGGCCGGAGGAGTACATGCGCCCAGTTAGTGCTGAGAAATTGGTTTACTCTCTTTAATTTGTGATGCTAAAAGAAGGGTCTATTATCAAGTTTGATCAATTTGATCAACTTAATAACCTATTGTGAAGACCCTTGAGAAACTCTAAACGTGCTCCAAATTGAAATATCATTCTAGTATTTAGGAACTGTACAATAGCTTTCAATTATTGTTATCGTTCGATCCACACACCTCCTCTGTTCTTCTACTGTTACTCCAGGTTTCTCTTCATAATGGCCCCGAGCAGCTCGTAATATCTGCACAGCCGTAAGGCCTTGGTAGCTTTGGATATGTCGATCAACACCCAGATCTAGAAGATCTTGTGCGGCCTGTGTAATATACTCTAGAGACTCGTAGAAAAATGTGCCATAAGTCGGTTTCATCATCCAGCACTCGATAAGGTAGTGCAAGACTGTCTGTCCGAGCGAATCTATTTGGTTGATGCCACGCTGACTATTGCGGACTAAAAGGTCCATGACGGCTGGGAACTCTGGCATAAGAGTGTCGATGGCTTCCTTTGTGTGGCAATACATGGTTGTCCGGCCGAGGCAGTGTGGTTGGTCGGGGTCGCAGCCGAATTGTAACAAAGTTGCTGTGGTGGAAAGAGACGACAATGGGCTTTCGTAATTCTCGATCGCGAAACACAAGGCATTATGGCCTCCCATGTCTGTGGCATTTATCTTGACGGAGCAATGATCCACCAGGAGTCGAATGATCTTTTCGAAATTGCTTGCAGAGGCGACAGATGAGCAAGCATTTTCCAGGATGTCGCAGTCATCCCCAGTAGAAATTTGCCGCTCTTTGATAAAATAGCTGATGAGTTCGAAATTACCACTTGCAAGTGCGCACATTAAGGCTGAGCGACCATGATCCCCGCTTTCCCAACTGAGATCCCAACCAACATCTTCGATCAAGAAGCGGCATGCATCCTCGTTGCCCTGGAAGGCAGCTTCACGGAGGAGGGAGCCATTTTGGTTAGATGCCTGTTCAGTTAAGAACTTCCTGCAAGATTCTGTTCGTGCCATAAGGCGAAAAGTAGGTCTCTTACAGTAGGATAAAGCTATGCTAAAAGCACTTGTGAGATATATGTTGGAAATGGGATTGGCACCTGCATTAAGGAGCAAAGAAATGATGTACTCCCGATTTCTTCGACAAGCAACGGCAAGTGCTGATTGTTTGGCGGCGCCCCACTCTGTCTCAATGTCATGTTCACCATCATGTCTCAAACACCACTTGGCCAAGTTATCCAGAGCCAAATAGGCAGACAAATGAAGCAAAGGAATGGTTTCAGAGTTATGCTTAATTTGCGGTAAATAGCATAAATGTTGCCACATGCGTCTGACTTCTGAATCCTTTTCGAAGAAGCTCACGCCTTGCCGAATGATTTGAGTAATGTCTTCCAATTGCTTGAAGTGACGGCCCCATTCGTGGACAGCATATACGGCCAGTGGTAAATCATTCGCTATATCATTTAAACTTTCGTTTGCAATTCGTTGGTGGGAATTCATTTGTTCGAGGTACTGGATTAAAACAATTGTAGCGTGTTCGTGGAGCTGGGTGGGTGCGAGGCTTAGTATCTGGGAACCAAAAGGGAGTTCAGATTTCATTAGGTAGTCCTTCGCACTTTGGTGTAGAAACGTTACAGTCCGTTGAACAGATTTTCCAATTTGCCTATCTGTTGTCTGAAGCAGATGACCACAAGACTTGATTAGCTCAATGCACACCTCTTCGCGAGCCAGTAGCCTCGTAGGTTTCATACTAACTGCCTCGCACAGTTCACTTATCCTCAAGGGTCTCATAGCCACGAGGATCCAATAGAGGATATCATATATAATTCTTCCCTTTTCAAACTCAATGTTCTGGAGAATCCGTTCATAGACTGCGTCTAATCCAGTCGGTAGCATGTCCAAAGAGGCTTCAAAACCCAGTAAACCCTGTTTCTGCAGGTCTTGGGACATGTAGCTAACCCAAAGGAAGGTTCCCTCAGACTTTTGCAGAAAGGTCTCTTGTAGCATAGACCGCATCTTACGACTGAGCTGCTTCTTCTGAGCGAGTTCCTGGACTTGGACTGATATAAATCGACTAATGTCCTCTTCCTTGGCGATCGCCGTGTCAAGTTCCAGCTTGATGAAAAGCAAAAGGGCTTCGGGTATGTTCTCTGGGTACCTCCTGCTGAGGCATATGAGTTTCATTTTGGGAGATGAGCTCAACCGTCGTCGACTAAGTCTCTCAAACTTTCGGAGCAAAAGGGACAGGGAGCTGGCTTCGCATTCGTCAAGGGCATCGATGACGCAGTAGATGGTCCTGAATTTAGACTGCGCAATGGCGTCTTCAAAAAGCTTCCACAAGGCACCGAATGACTTTTCTTGGAAGAGTTGGTTGGATTGTTGTTTCCACTGCGGTATAATCGTGTTTACGAGATCTGGTTGATGAGAGATGAGTTGATGCATTAAGCCTCTTAGAATGCTGACTGCCGTGTTTCTTGTATCGACCTTGTTGTCACAGAAGAAGAATATGGTCGCAGTCCCAGACCCTTCTGATATAGCCTCAAAGTGTTTGGAAAGATAAATTGACATGAATGTCTTTCCCATACCAGGCGGTGCTGAGATCCAAAGTAGGTGAGGTAGATCCTTTTCCCAAGTCTTAAATTCATCTGTAGATAGGATCCATTCACACGTTCCATCACAGATATCGCCCTTGGCATCAAGAATGCCCTCGCGATCTAGTGAAGAGTCTGTGACGAACATAGCTCGCAGGCACTCGTCTGCTTCAGGGCTGAAAAGCTCTGAGGCTTTTGTTTGCTGAACCTTAGCTCGCTTTCGTGGCTGCAATAATGTAGGAGGGATAGACATCAAAAGCTCTTTGGCATACGCCGCGGCTACCAAAGCTGCGTACTCCTGCCATCCCTTGTTTTTGTGGGAATCTGAGTAGTCGCAAATACCGCGAATCACAAGACAAGGAAAGGTATTCATTACGCCTGCTGCCTCCATCTCAAAGCAAACGTTCATAATCTCTTTGGATATTTTGTCTCGAGTAAGTGCATCTTTGATAACTTGGTTCCCTGATGCAACACGGCCGTAGTGGATAACGGGGCCGATGTGTTGACGAGCCTTCCTGATTATAAGCTGCGATATATCACAGGCATCGCAGTTCGAATTTGAGGAGGTATGAGGGCACTCATTGTGGAAGAGACGATCCTCAACCACTGGATGGGAGTAGCGAGGAAGGCGAGGTGCAGTCTCGGCTAGAATTTCAAGCATCCGGGTTTGTCCTCCGCCATGGCTAGCCTCAAGCTTTGAAACCATAGTCAGCAACGACTGGGGAGGACTGATCGCTTTAGCAATTCGCTGAAAATGGTTGTTGGGCAATGCTTTCCCCAGATCGTATTGTATAGCGTCGGTGCTGACCACAACATCACCAAGGCGTACGTCAACTGCCCCGGGTGCCCCGCCGGCGATGCCGACCAGAAAGCGATATTGGAGATGTGGGAACGTCCGATTCATATTACTTGCAACGATAGCTGCGTTGTTGTTTCCATATTGTGCTTTGGGTAGACAGGCGATGACCACGTTATGACCGTTAATGCTTCCGAATTCGTAACAGTTACTGTCCTGTGGATGTTGGTGCAGTGGCTCATGTCTATGATCTAGCATAGCTTGAGCAGCTGTCATCTCAAGCGGAAGGGCGGAGATCCACCCGACTGTATGTATAGTCATCGTAATGCAAGGATCGGAGGCTGTCCCCGCTGTCAGCTCGTTGTCGCTTAGGCAGCCAAGACTGCGAAGTCTCGAATGAAGCCATTCCTACGGCGCTTTAGAAGCACTATAGTCAGGTATCTTCGCTTCAAGGCAACAAAACGTGATAATGGTGAACATATGACAGACAGCAAAGATGAGGGGAAGAGCTGAAATTACAAAACGCACAGCCTGATTTCTTGCTCAGCCGCACGGAGGACCGTGAATATTCATGTATACCAGGATTATGCCACCACTATATGCATATGTAGGAGAAAATGCAATTTGGAGATCGCACCTAACTAAACGTAACTCATTATGTCGCCTAACAATATTTATCCACGATTACCATCGTAGGCAGCAAGAGAAAAGAGAGCTATCGTGATTAATCCAACGCCAGGTTGGATTCGACAAGGAAAGGTGACAGACATAAGAGACGATCATTGAGTATTGACGACTCGGTTCTTCGGGTCAGTTAACAGCGACATCGTAAGCTTAATCCCCAACCTCTAACCAATTCAGGAAGCCAATTCAAGCTTAAAAATCGGCCCTCCTACAGACATCTCGACAACAAGTGCCGAGCTCCAGGCTAATGTGCTTTATTCCCGGTAAGCTTCATATTCCTCCAGTGTGATAGGTGGGAGAATACCCCAGAACATGCAGCGCAGCGTCCCCTGCGGAGGTTAAACTTCCGCGTGACCCGAAATGGCATCTCGTTATCGACATGGAACATCACGTACCCCTCTGCGCCAAGACGTGCATCCTTGTGCTGCTTGTCGAATTTAGATATCATCCCCGGGTTTGGGGGATCATCGTGGATGAAAAGCGCACGAATAGATGATCGCAACCATGTCTTTGTCTTAAGTATATAAAGAAGCAATGGATCAGTTCCGAAGCTCAAAGGAAGCTTTCAAGCTCAAGAATCTCTCAAGATGCTGCATCTCTCTTCCGTCCTGACCGCCGGTCTCGCCCTCATCAGCGCCGCCAACGCAGCCTGCGGCGATGGTTCCCCACAAGGCGTAGTTTCCGGCTCCGGCACCTTCACCGCCACCGTCAACGGCGCAAACGTCTACACCGGCACGGACTACCGTCTCGCCATCCAAACGGCCCTCGACCGCATCAGCAGCGGGCAGCGCGTCACGGTCCGCGCCTCCGGCAGCATCGGCGCCAACACTATCAGCATCACTAGCGGAAAGACGTTCGAGGTCTGCGGTACTTTGAACGTCGGCAACAAGTCTGGTCGTGGTGCCATTGAAGCTATTAACCAGAACGATGTTAAGATTCCATACCTTAAGATGACGGGTAACCCGTACTTTGGGTTGAGATTCTCGGGTACGAGAAACTTGGCGCTGGGTGATATCACGCTGAATCTTAGTGGTGGAATCGGTATCCGTTTTGATCGCGATGCAAACTGGAATTATGGTGTTTCCATGGGTAATATTGTGGTTACCGGTGCTGGAAGCCACGCTGTTGAGACTTTCAAGATTGACGGTCTTACCATCACGTCCGTCAAGGCCAAGGATGTCGGTGAATGCGGTTTACTCATCCAGGAGTCTCGAAACGTCAAGGTCGGTTATGTCGAGGGTATCAATGCTGGAGCTGGCACCGGATATGCCACCCTTCGCTTCGCCAACAACAATGGCCAACTCGCCAATGGTCAATACACCACCACCAACGTCTTTATCGATAAAGTGTACTCTCGCGGTGGCGGTCGAGGTATCTTCTGTGTTTCCATGTCCGGCGCCACTGAGATCAAGAACATTGATCTTGCTGACAACGGAAACAACGCTATTCTGATTGAGAACTGCTACAACTTTGCTATTCGAGATGGTGTCATCAACAGAGGAGGCGAGGTCCGCGTTTCAGCACGAAGCGAGTTCCCCAACACCAGCGGTATTTACGTCAAGGCCCAAGTTAACAGCAACACTGTTCGGGAATCACCTTGTGCTGAGAACATTTACTGGGGAATTACTGGTAACGCCCAGAAGAACATTTGCTAAGCAATGAAGCAATGGTTATGACGAAATGGCGGTGGGTCAACACGCTCGTTTGCCATGATGGCTTGGAGGCTCCTTTGTATATAGGTTGAGGATGATAAGATACATGACAAACATTATCATTTTGATGGATAACATGGATCTTCTAGTGTAAACTCCGGCAATCCAGCTTGCATCATTCCGCACCACCAAACTCTAGCTCTATACTCAACCCCTCTCATCCCCAAGAGTATATCCGCAGGATATCCATAGTCGATACCATCATCCACCTGCAAGTTTTGAAGAAATCTCCCAACAAAGCTCCCCAGAAATGGTCGAGTAAATATGTTCACCAGGAGCATCCTCTCCTTACTCATGATTTCATTGCCGCCGTGGGTCTCTATCATGATCAGGTATCGTAGAGCAGTCCCGAGAAGGAAAAATGCTGCTACTGAGCTATAAGTCCCGGCTGGAGGGTCAAATAGCAGGTGTATGGCGTGAGCAATCTTGTAAGCATAAGACATTGCAATTCGTTGGCTCGGGTAATTTAGTATAGGCCCTCTTGCATATATATCTATAGATTCGAGTTCGCAGAAGCCCAATGTTGAGTATATAAAGAGGCACGTCATCCAATAGTAGCAGCTCAGATAAACAACTGCGAGATCATCATCGTTCTTCGGTATCGGTAAGGGCTCCCTAGTATATGTATAGTCGTAAGTAGTAAGCGACTCTCCAAATCCCAGCCCCAGTGCTAATATCTCAACCTCGCAGGTGCGACATCGGGTCAGGATTGAATTATAGAGGTCGATATCTAGAGTTTCTCGGAAGGTATCGAGATCTTCTAGAAGCGATGGTACTTCAACCAATATGTCAATGAGTTGGTTGAGGGGGGAGTTTGTGACTGAGCGCCAGAGCTGTGATTGTTTCCAGCCGTTGTTGTATGGTGATCGTTTGCGTCGTGAGATGTATGCGTTGATCTATATTTGTCAGCTGATGAGGCAGCATATAAGGTGAGACTTACCAAAGTTAGACGACCATCCGCAAGAAGCTGTTTTCCCATGGCAGACCATGTATCTTCCGGTCCGCGACTAAAAATGAGAGCAGTCTCCCCATCTATATGCTTTCTGAAGCCCTTGATCTGCGATACGGGCGAGTTCTTTTGAGCTGCGGAAATGCCAGTGCCGAATAATTGCTGTTGGCCAATGAGTATGTCTATTCGCAAAATTCATGAGGTTATCTGACCTCGTATACTCGCATGAGCTGAATGGCAGCAAGAATACCATCCTTGTTTCGTGATGGAGATATAAATGACGTTGCCATTTGCTGCATTGCTAGGCCATACGCCTGTTGACTCTTGTTCATGAGCTGGATGTCATTGTTGGTGGCGCCAAGCGTCGCTGTGCTGAGTGCCATAGCGACGTATTGAAGACTAGCTTCAACTTCACTCAACGCCTCATAGAGCTTCATCCACTTGGTACTGGTTATACCTGAGGCTTTTAGGGAATAACCACTTCCACCAGACAGATAATCTGACCAGAAAAGACCAGTGAACTTTTGGGCTCTGGCTGTCCTTGTAAGTGAGTCGTGAAGTATTACCACCGATCCCGAAGTTGAGCTTGGTGATGAGGATGGACTTCGTGATGGAGATTTGGTGTATGATTTTTGCGTGGATCCTTCGGTGATGAGCCATATCGGCTGACGCTCATATCCCTCGCATGGAATACCTAGGGCGAGACACTGACCGCAAAAGGGCACTTTCTTATCGCACTGTCAAATCGTTAGCAGCGACCGTTGGACGGACCGATGGACTTACACCCTTTCTACGCCTCCGACAGGTGACGCATGCCTTGGACCTACCGGGCACACCAACCATCTTGGGCTATGAAATGCCGTCAGCTCACAGATTACGTTCTGGCAACCACAGGATAAAGATATAAGGCGACAGTATCATTCCAGAAGAAGAACCAAAAGGCGCAGGGCTGGGCCACCCAACCGAGTTCTTCAGTGATGCTTCGCTTAGTTCTTCGGTTTCGCTTGGGTCAGCTCAGCCCTGGATGATGACGGCATTGACTTTTTTCCAGCGCGGATTGACTCTCGATGTAGTTTAGCGCTTAACCCCCCACGATGCATTTTCGTTTACGAGGGGTTTCGCATTCGCTTTGATTGGAGTCTTTGCGGGCTTGGCAAAGTGAATGCGAGGGATTGTCGTTGCTTTGACTACTTGTAGATTTATTGTGCGCCAAAGGATTGGGCATGACAGCCACGATATTAATTGCCGAGAGGTAGGGCTGGCCATATACCGTGAAGCCGTAAAATATATATAACATGCTCAATTTCTCAATGAGAATACGTCTTCAATCTGCTTCATCTCGCAATAACTAGACCAAGCCCAACACAATGGCAGCTCCTACACGCCCCCCAGCCAATGCCTTCGTCGCCAAGGCCCGCAAGGTCTACAATCCAATTGGCTTCTCCAAAGGCTACAACTTCATCCTCTGGTTCATCTTCGCCGGCGCCATGTTCGGCTTTGCCCTCGCTCGAATGATGTTCCTCAATTACAATAGCATTTACTGCAACCCCAACAGCAAGGGTAACGGTGCAGGCCCCGGCGAATGCTGGTCTTACAACAGAAAGGACCTTTACAAGATCGGCATCAAAATGCATCTCTACACCATCATTCCGGCTTCATTTCTTGTTGTCTTTCAATTCGTTCCTTTTATTCGATACAAAGCACTGCTGTTTCACCGTATGAATGGATACATCGTCGTTGTTCTGGCGGTAATTGGGACCGTCGGTGCCATCATCATTGCGCCTGTCGCCTTTGGTGGCGCACTTTCGATTAGAGCTGCTGTAGGTCTCATGTCGATCATGTTTCTCGGGTCACTCTTCCTGGCGATATGGAATATCAAGACACTGCAGCTTGAGCAACACCGTGCGTGGATGCTTCGCGCATGGTTCTATGTAAGTCTACCACAAACTTCATTGTGACTCGCAGCAGCTCACGAGGCCAGGCTGGTTCAATTATCACTCTGCGAATAATCATGATCATCTCTGCCGTGGTTATGTCCAAGAACCCAAGCTACCGACTCCCAATGCAATGCGCCAAGGTCGCTTCTTTCTACGACGACACCGAGTCTCTGATCGCCAAGTACCCTACCTGCGATGATCCAAATGCCTGGGTTGCAGTACAAGGTGACATGTCAGGAGATAGTAGCGAGAACATTGCATCCGCTCTATCGCTAGGCTTCTCCATGGCCATCTGGCTAGCACTAGCCATCCACGCCATCGGTATTGAAGTCTATGTAAGTCGATCGTCAAGCTCTCCCCAACAACGATCTAACAAGGATTCACAGCTTCACTTAACACCCGCAGAGACCGAGCGTCTTCGAAAGATCTCCTTCCAACGACAACAAGAACGTGGTTTTAAGAACCCCGGAAGTAGCGGGCTTACGTCTGACCGTTTGGGTGAGACGTGGCGTCCGAGCACCGATGCGACTGCATATCCGCCTAGCAAGGGGAGTGATAGTGACATTTCGAAGGTTGCAGCGGCTTAGTGTTCAGGTGATGTAACACTGAGTGATGCGTTATTAGATGGGGGGAATAGAAGGTCCGTTTAGACCCGGAAATTGTGTCAGCCCATTTTTAGCCGTTGATTAGGTTTGACATGACCTGTTGACAGACGGCAGATGGCAGATGACATTTACAAGGGCAAGGTTCTTGGGCTTGGTATTGTCCGCTGGCTTATTGTTGGAGCCGTTGTATTATTGCATAGCGACTTGTTCATCTTAATAGAACTTGACCATCAAAGAGATGGATCATCACACAAAGACAGTTACCAGAAAGAGCTCGGCGACATAACGTGAAAGATCCATTCGTAATCTATCTGAATATGAAATATATCATAACCAAGCAACTCTAAGAAACACAACGCAGACCGTAAATCATCAAATCATCATCGTATCATGACCCATAATCATTGATCCTTTCTATCCAGCTTCCCAATCAATTTCCCGCCATCAAGAATACTACCGAACATGGCAGCCTCAAACAAGTAGTTGACCTGCCAAGCGTGATGGTTCGCATGGGCAATCAACCAAACCATTTCCAATACCCGACCCTTAGCGAAAAGCTTAGCCATTCGTAGCCTGGACCCTTCGGCTAACTCCAGTTCGCGAGCCTCATCGACCTTGCCACTCCGCACGTACTCGAGAGGACCAGTCACGAGATACCACCAGAGTTCTTTGAGGAGAGGCTCTTCGCCGTGGCGGGCAAGATGGTCGTGGACGTGGTTGCAGGTGTCTTCACCGTTGCACGCGTATTTGGCGTCGAGAGGTCGAGAGAAGCCAGTCAGACGGAATTGCTTATCGAAAACCTCATCAAAGTCACCCTCGCTCTGAGGCTGAGCGGGTGTCTTCCTCGCCTTGGACCATCCCAGCAGAGCACGACGGAAGAACATGTGGCGATCGTTCTGGATATGCCATGTATACAGCGCAGCACACATCCTCGCAACAGGCTCATGCCATCTCTGAGTGAGCATCCTTGCGCCCATCACAGCATATGCATCATACACCCTTCTCAAAACATCCTCGCTAACAATGCCAGTGTCCGTTATATCCGTGACATTCAAGAACGAGTTCATGACCTCTGAGTTGACAAGGTCACATCCAACGTCAACGACATCGGTGCCTGGTGAACTAAAGACAAGATCGGCCATCACAGCGCCAGGGTCAAAGCCTCGTGCTGTAGCCTCAGCAGCCATGCCAAGAAGACTACTCTCAGACAGCGACACGATCTGAGCAGTTCGTCGATCAAGTCGCGCAGATCGATTCAGCAGATGGCCCTTGTGCTTCTTCTCAAGGGCGATCTTGCCCTGGATGTATCGCTTGCCAATAGCGACTGCATCGCGACGCTCCCGACCGCCAGGGGTTCGTAGCGCATGAGGATCATTAAGACCCTTCTCCAACAGCGGCTCAAGGTTGGGAAAGACATAGTTGTATCCGTGTTCGTAATAGAAAGCCATATCGGTGACATAGTTGGAGAACATGGTACTTGAATCAGCAGCACCCATGAGAAGACTAGCGATACCGCATCCAAACAGGGCGTTCGTCGTTTTGAGAGCTTCAGGCCAATCCTCTGCGCCAAGGACGTGAAGGATCTCTTGGGAAACAGGGCTCAGCCCAGCGCCCTTGGGCGGTAAGACATTGCCGATAGCATGCTGGGAGGATTTCCATGCCTCTAGCTCAGGGGAGAGTCTTAGCTGAGTAAATCTAGGCCCTGAACCAGGCGACGACAAGGATTCAGTTGACGAAGCACCCGAAGCATCTTCAATATCCTCAAATACTTCGATAACGAAAGTGCTTGCATGATACGACAGTCTCTGGAGATCATCAACAGTGCCGCGTCCGATGAGACTTCTAGCTTCAGTGTACCCAGCATGCTTGGGCTTGGCTGTCATTCGGGTAAGGAATCTCCCGAGCCCGCGACCCCGGAGACCCTTGCCCCAGAAGTACAGGGGGATATCGGCGGTGGAACTTGAATCGTGTAGGGCACGGTCTCTAGGTTTTATCTTGAGCCCGCTGAGGTCAAACTCGCCCCAGTAGGCTTTCTGAGGCCAGGGTAGACACAAGGGGAAAGACATTTCGATCAACAAGGGGAGATTAGTGAGTTGATAGTTTACAAGGGTAAGAGTCTGAGCGTTGATGGATCCCTACTAGGGCGGTTCACGAGCTTCTTTTATAACTTCATTTTCATCACAGGGAGACTGCGGATTAAAAGGCGCAGAGAGCATTACCGAGGAATATCTGTACATGACTGAAAGAATGACCGATTTGTCTTGCAGCATGTCTGTTGGTTCTGCAATTCTTTCTGGCTGTTGGTGAGGCATATCAACTAGGGCCTAGATCCAAAAAACAGGGATGCACAAATTGAACTGGTGGTGATGATCCACTCGTCTCCTCCTTGATTACCGGGGGCGTGTCTCGGATCGAGAAGTTTGTTCTGCAGATCATCACGACGGTGTGGTGGGTTACGCAGCCAACAGTCCAGCACCAAGGGAAGTCAGGTCCCTGGTATTGATGCAGGTTTGTTAAATGTCTCAGTGAGCAGCCCTGGCGGACAAACCGGCAATCTAGAAGTATT
The DNA here is from genome assembly GCA_013396165.1 of Fusarium globosum. Classification (NCBI taxonomy): domain Eukaryota; kingdom Fungi; phylum Ascomycota; class Sordariomycetes; order Hypocreales; family Nectriaceae; genus Fusarium; species Fusarium globosum. Next base: position 25,164 of record JAAQPF010000513.1, read on the forward strand.
CCAGTCTCTGAGACAACTCGCTCAATAGCAAAGGCGAAGTCGCGAGCTCCATATCGCGATGGTGAGATGCAGTATCATATCAGGTGTTTTGACAGCTCGTCCACGTTGCATCGTAATGTTGCAATCAACATGCAGATTTTAAGTGCACTTATGCTAAAATCCCATAGGAAATAAGCCGTGCAGCGGAATCTTTGCGTGATCGATTCCCGGCGCTAGCACCAAACGTGGCATAACTCGGGAGTTAGCAGATCCACGCTGTCAAGCAACAAGCCATTCTCCTGTCTACACGTGAACAGTCCCAGCTCCACTCGCGTTACCAAAGAATGCGGGTTCGTCACATACGCGCATCGGGAGAAAGAGAACGCTTGCCGAGATAGGAAGGGGGACAGTTCTGGTCAACGCTCCCAATAACTCAAGTCAACTTGTTCAATTCAAGTCTGACCCCCTGACTTGCAAGTCAGGAAAAAAGGCCACAAGTCAAGTCTACCTAGGTCCTGACTTGTAAGTCGGCAAGTCAGTATAGTAAAATTAGTAATATATAGGTACCTTTTACTTTTATTTTAAGGAAATTCTATAGACTTAGGGTAGGTCTTTTTATCTTATCTTAGCTACTTAGTCAGCAGGAAAAAAAGCTCACTGCGGGGCTTACCTTACCTAATTAGGCTAGACTCGTGATCTGCAAGTCGACTTGTTCAATCCAATTCCAATTGGCTGAATTGTAGCCAATTCAAGCCTGACCCCCCAAGTCAAGCCAATCAAAAAGCCGGCTTGAATTGAGTTGTTGGGAGCGTTGGTTCTGGTTACGTCTTAAGGAGGGCGGTGAGACACAGCACGTACATTAAGAGCCCACAGATGCTGAGGTTGGAAATAAGCAAAAGGTGGCAAATTCTAGAAGCTCTAGAACAAATTGATCATTCTGGATTAATTCGTAGAAATGTGATAAATCGAAGGCGTTGTTTCAGGCGCAATGACAGCAAGTCCTCGTCACGAGGAATACACCATCATGACATCAGATTGGGATTCCGCGTTCAGCTACAGAGCACCCACGCTAAACTGAGACTAGACAAGGAACAATCATTATCACCAGCGCTAAATTAGCGTTTCCCACGTCCTGACCAAGAATTGAAACCGGGCCGGGCCTCCAAGCACAAACCTCGTCCTCCGCAAATGTCAATTGCCACGAGTGAGCGTTTTTTTATCTTAGAGTTACTGACAAGCATCTTGCTCCTCTGCATCAGGCCTCGCTCTAAAGTCTATATGGTTAGACTAGAAAGATCGAGATCAGTGGCGTGCGGGATGGGCTTGGGACGGTTGAATACTAATCACAAGCTGGGTTCAGGTCATGTTATCAGCTGCGACGACGGCAGTGGATTGCCTTTTAGGCTGTTAGCCCGTGTAAATCCTTGCCGTGATCTTCCCCATTCCTGACATGTCCAAACCCGGCAGTAACAGAGTGGGAACATTATCCTCTCGTTGGGTCACATTCCAGGGTCTCGGCAGGTTTTTTCTCACCCACTTGTGCTGAGGGGACGCACAAACCAGTTGGCAAATGTCGATTAAAACAAGTACCCTGTTTCTCCCACTTTCTGGCCCCTCCCTTGTGACCGTAACCCTTTGAGCCATTCATCATATCATCCTGATTCTCGACACTGCCCCCCCTCCTTGCATGACATCCTGCATGAGAGAGACAAGGCTCCAACCAACATACATACGAGCCCACACACATTCAATTGCTAAGACAGCAGTGACTAATGGCACCGCCGTCAGATGGTTTGTCCTCGATTCACTACCGGCCGCTAGATCTGGCGGCGCGTGAAGTGAGGATACTGGAGCTGCAGCCATCGCCGAATAACGACATCAACGACCGAATCGTATGTCGTCTTGTCCATGAGAAACTATGCGATGCGCCTGATTTCATTGGTCTTTCCGCTCTTTACGGCGACATCACAAAAACCGAGCCCATTCAACTCAACGGCCAAAGAGTAGCTATACCGTCCGACCTCGCCGAAGCGATCCGCTACACCCGCGAAGTCTTCCTAGGACCCCGAGCCCAATCCGTCATCAACAACGCCTCCTCCTCAAGGGTCGATCTTGAGACAGAAAAGACAATCAGTAATCACCAACAACAGCAACAGCCCTCCCCGCCACCATCGCCGACAAAGAAACCTCCCGGATGGCTACGCTCATTCCTCCGCAAACTCGTCGACCCGGGCTCCGCGAGATGCGACAAGCCTCCGCTACGAATCTGGATCGATCTATTATGCATCAACCGGCGCGATAGAAAAGAAGAGGCTGAGCGACGTGCACATATGGCTCGTGCGTACCGCAAGGCGAAGTTGGTCGTGGGATGGTTGGGACCCAAGGATGCGACATCTGATCTTGCGATTGAGATTATCAGGGCGTGGGATAAGTGCATGCCGGCGAATTTCGGAGAGCCAGGTGATCGTGAGGCGAACCCGGCCAACTACGCGCCGATTCTGCAGTGGATGGGGCCCGTGGCTCATCTCAGTGACATTCCTGAGGGGATCACGGACCCGACGGAAGTACCAAGCTACAAAGCCATCTCTGGCTTTCTGAACAGGCCGTATTTTCGGAATACGTGGATCCTGGATGATATTGCCCAGGCGCAGTTTCCGACGTTCATGGTTGGCGATGGCATTGTGTCTTGGATGCAGATTCTTCGCCTCAATCGCGTCAATGAGGACATTAAAGATCACGGTGCGGAAATGTTTCCCAGCGAATTGCGGCCTCTACTAGAGTACATGCCTCTCGGTAGTGTGTACACGTTTCTTAAAGAGTTTGATCGTCGGCAGAAACTAGAAGGATTTCGTCCTGTGTTCTCGAATACACCTGCAAGTTCTATCAGGAGTTCGGCGTCAATGACGGGATTAAAGACAAAGGGAAGATGAAGCTACTGGGTTTTATTTGGTTATCTGGGATGGTATTAAGTTCTTGGGTAATTTGCTATATTTATGCTATGGAGAATGAAGGGTTCGTTACGATTATGAGTTTGTATTGATATTCAAGCTTACAGGCTTAGATAGCGGCGCGAGGCATACCCTATCGTGAGAAATGTCAACTCACCAAGTCAATTCACGTCTTGTGTCCAAGCACCTATTCCAAGGCTGTACGGTGATGTTCCTGAGCTGCATCACCCTTGCACAAACGGTAAGCCATATGCAAGCTGAAGAATCGTCAGCCTCTTCGGTCGACATCTAGAATAGTCCAAAGCTGCAACAATGCCGCTCTCCCGATAGACCAGACCCCAACCTCCAGCCCTACACGATGGTGTTGTGTTTAATGTCACCACTCGGCCCGGTAAGCCCCATCTAGAATCAGCCCATGAGCTGATACCCGTTCTGGTTCCCGACATAGCCAAGCCACAAACATCATGGAATGCCAAGAATCGGAAGATCATCGTTCAGGTTTCAGCCACATCGTTCATCTGCCGAATTAGAATGTGACTGACGGTTGCGGTCGTCGGAATGTTGATTGGCCAACTGTACGAGTTTTGCTTTTGTTCTGGAAGACGCTGGGCTGGAATGCGGCTTGGGCCACTGTCTCAGAAGTGGTAAGCTCGCGCTTCGGGCTCGGCGTTGGACTTGAGATAGCCTATGCTACGTGTCGGAATGTGTGAGATCCATATAAATTTGATCAGTCGTGGTGGGGTCTAGAAAGCTCGATATGATTCTACTTTGATAGAAATCGAATGATAGAGTACGTAAGGATCCCGACGCATCTAGAAAGTTACAGATGGTTGCCAGAATAGGATGACCCTTTATTCCGAGGAACGCTCCGTTGTCAGACGGAGGTTTATGCAGCCGTTTTAGGCTGGGCATTGTTACCAAGGGGTTTTTTTGTGAAACAGCAGCTGGCATGCAATGTCTGATTGTTCGCCAAGCACTTGTAGCACTTGTTGTTGGGCATGTGAAGTACTCTGCCTAGTTTCAGGTCATACTGCATTGTTGTAAGCATCCAAGAATTCGGTTGAGTTCACTGTTGCATTGGCAAAGCTTGGCCAACGGCGGTCTCACATTGTGACTGCATTCGGTGGCAAAGAATGTAACGAGAAATTAATTAGTAACTAAAATCCAAATTCACCATTGGAGTCGTGGATCCGTGTGAATTATCCGGCCTTATCGGTGCCGTTTCATGACTCTCGTCGTCTGTCGAGTTGACGTTCGATGCCGAATGTCCATCGCCAGCCTGTTGCTGTGGCTGCTCATTCGCTGCCCATCCCGCATTCTGCATCTGTTGAAAGCTCCATGTCGGGTTGAATCCCGGACTCTCCCAGGCATGCCTCACTCTCTCATACATCTCGTCAATCTGCTCCAGGGTCATCTTGCTAGTTTCGTATACCATCAACCATACAAAAGCAATGGAAAGGAGACAGCACGACCCCCAGATAAAGAAGATCTTAAGTCCGAATGCGTTTGCGCCTCTGCCGAGGATGTATGGTGGCGCGTAGGCTACTCCAAAGTTCAAGAGCCAGTTTGCTGTTGTTGATACAGACATGGCCTTTGCGCGTACTTTGAGCGGGAAGATCTCTGAAGTCACCACCCAGGCAACCGGCCCCCAGGACGATGCGTAGAAAAACACGTTGAGAGCACAAAAGACGACAAGTACCATGTTAGCGGCCCCTCCATGAGACTTTTCCATCTTGTCCTGGGTTGCTGAGTATACAGCTGCTATCAGCAACTGAGAAATGCCCATGCCCAGAGCGCCAGCCATGAGGAGCTTTCGCCTTCCCCATGATTCGATGACAATGAGACCAGGCACTGTGCAAACGCAGTTGATGATGATCATGGCTAGGTTGGTAAGAAAGGGCTTGTTGACCCCGGCATTGCTGAAGAATGTGGTTCCGTAATACATGACGAAATTGATACCAGTTAATTGTTGCAGCATCTGTAGCCCACAGCCAGTCATGGTCCGACGGCCAAGGGAGGAGTTTCTCACGAAGAGGGCTTTGTATGTATCGAGACCGAGTGTTAGTTCATACTGATGATTCGCAATAATCTCTTGAAGCTCATCCACCAGAGCGGGATGCGTCGTGTCCAGTCTGCGAAAACGACTCAGGGATATTCCTGCCTCTACTAACCGATCTTTCTTGACGAGAAACCGGGGAGTCTCGGGGAGATAAAGAATACCACAGGCGAGGATGAGGCCGGGTACGAGTTGGATGCCAAGTGGTATTCGGTATGCGGCATCGCTGTCGATATTCGATGTGCCGACGTTGATAGTAGTCGCGGTTAATATCCCCACCGTGATGGAGAACTGATACATGCATATGATGGTCCCGCGTATCCATTTCGGCGCAGTCTCGGACTGATAAAGAGGGACGAGAACGGAAATAGCTCCGACTGCAACGCCAGCAAGTAACCTTTTGCCATCAGCATAAATCACGGCGTATTACAGATAAATAACGTACCTCCCGACTAACAACATTGGTGTTGCTCGAGCACATATTTGAAAGATGGCTCCGATACAAAATGTAGTGACGGCTGCGAGCAATGTCTTGCGCCGCCCGATGCTGTCACCAGATGGGGCCGCGACCAAAGCGCCAATGACGGCTCCACCGCTGAGAATGGCGACGATGAGTGATGAGTCTTCGGGACAGAGATCGATGTGGCCTTGGTCGTCTTTGCAGGATTGGTTGGTGCTGAAGTGGTCTTTGAAGACGGCCATGGCGAGAATACCATTGATGACGCTATGAGTGAGATGAGGTTAGTCAGGGCCGTAGTGTTGCCGATCAATGTCAATAGGAGAGATCTTTGAGGCTATCTCGCGAGAACCATACTCAACGCGCAAAAATCAGGCGATAGAACAAAAGAGAGCGGAGAGAATAGCACCGTCGCATGCGGGCACAAGGCGATGCCTACCGCGCCGCAGAATCAATCAATCCAACGAGACATTAAAAACTCACCCCAGATCATAGCCAAACAACAACCCGCCCGACGCAACAAACAAGCCAATCGTGATAGCCCAACTCGAGGACCCGGCAAAGTTGTCAGGCTTATGCCAGCCCATGCCGAGCAGCATCTTGTCGATACCATCGACGAGGAAATTCGGGTGATGCTGTTTTTCAGGAGTGATGAAGAGAATATGGGGAGCCAATGAGGAAGATGCGGAGAAGGGGGCAGGTGACGTGAGGCTAGGCTGCTATAAGGTTGGCGTTGATGACTGGGCTCCACTTGATGACTTGGAAAAGCTGGGGTTGGACCCTTGATGATGTGACAGGCATCCCGACGCGTCATTGGTTTTTTGCCGGAGAGAGAGAGACAGAGAGACAGAGAGAAGAGTGGATTTTAGCAAAAAGTGATGACTTGACGAACTTGGGAAAAAATGAGGTCCTACCCGGGTTCGAACCGGGGTCTTTGGAAGACTTTGAGGGTGATCAAAATCCAACGTCATGACCACTAGACTATAGGACCGTGCCATTTAAGATAGATGACAATTTTGGCCCCAATTTGTAAATATAGAGATTGCGCTAACTCAAGTGACAGTTAATGCAGATAAAAGCACTCCAGGGTATGAAAACAATAAATAATCCAGCATTATTAATGCAGACTTAACAGAGTATATATGTAGTAAGGATGACTTAATAAAGAGTAGATATTGCCTTTCTATTCTTACTTTTTTAGGCACAACTACAGAGATGCTAATTACTTAGATATATTGGCAGAATTGGGATTATGGATAAGCAAGTCAATGCAGCTGTAAATCAGCATTTTATCACCCCCATAATTACTCAGAGTCAAAAAGCGAGTATGCAGCACAGTATTTGTTTTTATCTCTTTTTAATGCATCGCAAGTATCCTCACATAAGTTAATGGTCTAATAAAACTTTCGATCGTCAAAGCTCTCAAACTTGTCGCTGATAACCTTCCTCGTCAACTCCATCAACTGCTCGCCAAGCTGCTCATTCTGCGAAAGCTCATTACCCGACTCAGGTACAGCAGGAGGACAGATATACTGTCCCGACTTATCAGTGATGGTCGCAGCGAAGACTGAACTAGTGGCGCCCTGGAATTGATCCTTCTTGAAGGGCTCCATGCCAATCGACATGGCATATCCAGCAAGCGGATATCTAGTATTTGTCAGTGAGTGTGTTAAGAGTGATAGAGTAGGTGTACTCACGCTTCATGAATATGCTCAACACTCTGTCTGGTGCTGACGAATCCGGGGTGCGTGGCATTCACCAAGATCTTGGGATTTCCAGCCTTGGTGACATGACGATCCAAATACCGACTGTATAGAATAGCAGCCAGCTTGGATCGCCCGTACTGAGGATTCGGTCCAAGATCCTGGTTCAGCTCATCAAGACTCTCAAACTTGACATCGCTGGGCGCACCCTGATGCGCATTAGAACCCAGGTTGACAATCCTTACCGTTCCATGCTCATCAGACGTCTTCTTCAAAAGCTCAAGCAAGTAAGAAGTCAAGAGAACATGACCAAAATGGTTCACAGCCATATGCTGATCAACACCATACTTCGAAAGCTGATACGTCATAATTCCCCTTCCCGCATTATTAACAAGAATATCCAAGCGATCAGTCGACTTCTTGATCTGCTCAGCTGCCTTCTTCACTTCAGCCCAATCGCTCAAATCGCACTGGATCCACTCTGTACGATCAGCTTTCTCTTGGCCGAGTTCCTCAGCGACGGACTTTTTGGCGCCGTTAACAACGTCTTCGGAGATGGAGAGGATGAAGAGTTTGCTGATGTTGTGGGAAAGAAGGGTGTGTGTGACGCCGTAGCCGATACCTTCGCTGCCACCGGTGACGACGGCTACTTTGTTGGTGAGGTCGGGGGTTTCGGAGAGCGAGAATTGACGGGTTGCGAGCTTTTCGGCTGGACCACCGAAGTTCTCGGCGATGGTGTTCTAACAAGTTAATCACTGGTAGTGAATAGGGCATTTGGGAAGGCACCTTGACGCTGTCTACGATGGAAGACATGGTGCTGGTTTGAGTTCTTCTGTAGAAGATGTTGTTTTTGCTTTGATGCGCAAACGTGGTTCTTGTCGAGGATGATCTGTAGCTGCGGTATAATAACCCTGTAGATATTCTTTTTCCTGATGTGAGATTTAAAGCTTTCATCTGAGTTATGAATGGAAAGAAAGGCCACTTTTGGTTTCATGCTGTTCAGTCCTTCTCATATAGTGGCTTGGGAAGCCATGAATCACCACCCCACTGAGTCAATGACGTACGTCTTACAACAACGATTCTCGCGGAAATGATATGCAGTGAGACAAAGACCGTCATAAATATGCACTGATCATTTTATTTCAGTAATTCAGAATAGTTTCTGATCCTTGTGCTGCCTTCCTCATCCCGTTATCCGCGATGATCACCATTGAGGCGTTACGCAGATAAAATAGCCCCAAAGCTCTTCTCTAGATCATCAAAGAACATATCTTCCACCGCCTTTCTCATAACGTTTCCCTTTGCTGTCCTCGGCAATGCTCCTTGGGGTACAACAAAGACCAGGCGTGGATCATCAATTCGCTCGTGGAGATACTTGCGCTCATGAAACGGCGATATCCTGCGCAGGATTTCTTCCTTGAATTTTGTCAAACCCTTATCTCCTGACTCTAATATGTCGTCATTCTTGGGCTCGACAACAATTGCTGGACTGGGACGTCCGTATCCGATGACAGATACAGCGGAAATCAGATCGGCCTCACAGACTTGCATTGCTTCTGCCTCGAGGGATCCCGCGTCACATACCAGAGACAGCTGCATCTTGATTCTATCATCGACTCGTCCTTTGTATGAGTACTGATCGTCGCCGACTCGTTGGAAGAGGTCACCAGTATGGAATTTGCCGTCTTCCTTATTTCTGAGCGAAGGATGAGGACAGTCATCCGCATCGGCAGGGATGACAAGTTGAAGAAGTTGATCTGATGAAGATGAGTCCCCACCCAGAGGGATGAATTCACAGCCTGATTCTGGAAATGGAGTGAGGTATTTGGAAGTAGCAGATGCTCTCATTGATAGTCCGATCTCGGTGGAACCGTAGGTATCAAAAAGCTTAAGCCCTTGCTGGTGAGCCCACGCCTGATCCGACGGCTCCAGAACTTGCCCAGCGTGAAATATGTGGTGCAAACCCCGAAGTTGCTCGAGTAAAACGGTGTTGATACGTGCTTCTCTGATGAAGACAGAGAGAAGAACTGGGAAGATGTAAAAGGCCGTCAATCCACCGTGGGAAATCATGCTCTGCAGCTCAGAAGTTGGATAGGGAATACTCTTGGGTGCGATTAAACAGCCTGCGTTAGCTAGTGCTTCTGCAAGATTGATTGTGTTGCCGACATGGGCATGAGAACCCCTGTAACGAATCAGTTTTAGAACATGAGGAGCTGCGAAGAACTAACATAAGGCAGTACACAGGCTGCGGTCCGGTGCGGGTATATGGCCTGTTCTTGCGAATTAAACAGTCCATCCACCTGACAGTGGTGGGAACAAGCTTTGGCATTCCAGATGTTGAACCCGAGGTATGAAAGATGGCCGAGACTTGATCACCTTTCAAAGCAGTAGTCATTTTATCGAGCTCAACGTCCTGCGGAGCGACCCTACCCAAAACTTCGTTGCTAGGAAATGTTGGAAGAGGACAATCTTTCACTAACGACTCGCAACTTGCATCGTAAATTAGGGCCGATGCATTGCTCTTGCCTAGAAGTTCATAGACAACGGACGGGTTCGTCATGCGAAGTGAGAAGAGCTGTGGGATGAAGCCGGCTCGCTGGAGAGACAGATAGTGTAGAAGATCCTGGTATGACCATCCTCTCATCCTGTGAGGTGTTAAAATGAGCGCGGCTTTGTAGCCCGAGAACCTACCAGATTCCCACTACTGCGCCTTCCGCAATGCCAGCCTGTGATAACACAGACAGCCAGGTCTTTGCCGTATTCTCAACATCATTGCAGTACTCAGCATATGTGATCGTCTTGTACTCAATGGAAGAATCAGGTAACAGATATCTCACTGCCGCAGCATCCCCATGAGTCTTGGCGAGCGTCTCAATGATAGTAAGAGGTGTATGAAAAGTCCTCATTTTGAACAATAGTATCTAACAAGACATATCTGCCAAAACCAAAGCTAAGGATTCGTTCAATTTATACATCTTTGTGCAGAATCCTTCTGCTGGGATAGTCTCTAAATTCTCTCTGCTGATTTTCTCTCAGCCACAAGTTTTAATTGCAAGTAAAATATCTAGCGCAGAACTAAGACATTATTCCAGCAGACCTGGGGTAGTCTCACTCAGCACCAACCAAGAAAGGATATCACCAGATGAGTAAGAATTTAGACCAAGAAACGGGACCCGAAAATGAGGAGAAGCAACGGTTACACGGCATCTCAGATTGTACCCAACAATCGACTGACCAATTGTTTCTGTGTTGTGTTATAAATAATCGCCGATTACCGAAATTTATTGTAAATTATGGTTGCGGCGTGATATTAAGCTTACCTTACTAGGCTTATCTACAAAGGAGCTGGCGCTTGGATGATCGTCTAACCACATGATCTTTAGCTATTGGTAGTAAGCATCTAAATGGGGGTGGAAGATTGGCGGCTAAAAACAGAACAGCCTTGTATAAGGGAACGTGGTTGGATCTTTTGGATAGTACTGCATGAACTGTATCATAGGGAATAATGATATTCACTGGTAAGCGTGGATAGTGGTAAGGAATAATGCATATGAAAATGTGGAGTGACCCTGATCGGTACACCTTTTGCTACTATTTTGCAGTAATAATATACACGGAGACTATAGAGGCATATCTAACCCTATCTGGCTCGAAATCTTAAACCAATGCTTCGCTGATGTATCCGATTGTGCCCCATCATATTCTGACCATATAGTTTTAACAAGCCGCAGAAAGCTATCGCTTGCTTTGTATGGTAAAGCTTGTCTAATTGTATCGAGCCTTGACAGGACGAGACGTCTTGCTTCTGCAACCTTGAGGACAGATTGCGGAATAAATGCGGTCATGGTATCTGAACTTCCTGGTAGGCATGCTGTCGATATAAGATCTAATAAATTACATCCCAGCTGCGAAGTGAAGATATCAGAGGGATCATTATTGACCTCCTCTGGTGTCCTTGGACATTGAAAATCGGGGTATTTTTGGAACTTGAGACCCGCTGCCGCAGAAACATATAACATGGGGTGAATGAACTTTGAACCTGATTCAGCTGGAATCCTCTCAAGAGTAGCCACTAGCTGCAAAGCCAAGTCGATAAGACATTTTTCTCGACATGTTTTATCCTTTGCATCCTCGCAACCGTGAGCCAATGAATCTTGTCCACCGCTTGCATTGACGGGAAGATCATCAAAGGTCAGGTATAGCTGTAGCAACCCAGCTTTGCGATATGCCTCAGCGGTTTCTAGTAGATGAGACACCGGGGTGTTGTCATCTCGTGTATCGACATAAAAGCCTTGCAGCTCTTCCAGAAGCACGATAGTATCAAAGTCCAGACTTAAAAGCTCTTTCTCGAGCTCGCGTGCCACCGCTATGTCGCAGAGGGTCTTGCTTGCTACTTCAAGACCGACAGTTCTCTGATCTTGGTTATAATCGCACGCGCTTCTACACAGGGCTAGGATTTGGCCGAAAGTCTCAATCACCTCGTTCGATATACCACACCAGGAGTTTGGAAGCGTTCCTAGTGGCTTGAAACTCGAACTGATTGACAAATGCGGATGGAATCTTGGTCCAAAAGTACCATCTTCTGGTAACATGGCCTGACGAAGTTTGTCCTGGTATTTCCGCCGTCTTTTCTCGACAATTGAGGGGTTTGAGCCACGGCCTACCAATGCAAGAAGCATCTCCCAGTAGGCCAACGCTTGACAGAAATAGTCATGCAGGAGAGCGTCTGCCCCCGAAATCCCGACAGTCCACATAGAAAGCAATTCTCTCGCTGTTTCCAGCCACGAGTAGTCCAAATTTCTAGGAGTGATCCAATGAGATGAAGTTCCCATTGCTAATACAGCAAAGACCAAGTCAGCGGTGACTGGACCTAGTCCCAGGTTTCGCACTCGGTATATGCCCTTGGTAATGGCAAGTGTAGATTGTTCTCTCAGTGACGGTAGGGTTTGCCTTAGATGGGGCATAGTGTCGACGAGACAGACAGCTGACATGACTTGCATCGTATAGAAGACGGCCTCAGATGTAGCCCATGAGTCTCGAGCTAATGAGCGGTTATTGTTCACCTCGGAATCGAACGTGGAGCGCACTGGACATATATATCTAAACCAGTATTCGATTAGTGTTGTTGATATGTGAACAGGCGCTTGTATAATGCTGGGATTGGAGGTTGATATCAGGGCATGTCGTGAACTTGACTCTTCAGGTCTTTCCCGTGAGTTGAAGGGGTCTTGTAAAGACTCGCCAACATGGCCGACCCCGATATCAAGGTCCGTAGCTTGCCAATTTGGCGCTGTCTCGCTTAGCCAGGAATAGTCGCAGTCGTTGTTGAGAACGATTGGTTCATCTGGTAAAGTGCCCAACACATCCTGAAGATCAGTCGACCCGGCTTGAATATTGAAATCCTCTGCCTGAATTACAGGTAATGGATCCTGCAGTTGCACATTCGTTCCAAAAGTCGTCTCTCTAGATATCGAGGTCTTATATTGCTGGTGCTTGTGCGACCATCGTAATTTCTGCGTATACCCAGGGCACGGACATCCGAACTTGGCGCAGTTCTCGCAACTAGGCCGTTTCTCATCGCATTTGATCTATTGCGCAGTTAAACGCGTCAACAGACTAAACCTGATGATCCGTGTTGCTGAAGTCGTCACTTACCCGTCTGTCTTTGCATTTGGAGCATCCATTTCTTGATTTCGCTGTTCCGGTCCGCCTACGCTTAGCCCTCTGAGGTTTACCAGAGCTGGATGTACTCTGTGAGTCCATGGAGAGTCAGATTTGCAGCGTCGTGGAGAATCGAGATATCTTTGGTGCTTAAAACCCCGCAACCTTGATATAGTAGCTTGTGATGTCACGTGGCCCAAGCTTTTCAGGGTAAGGAGGGCGAAAAGAGGCTATGCAGCATAATTGAATCTCTATAACTCACGAGTTTTCTTATAATAATCTCAGGATAGAAACTTCGTCTTCAAATTCTTGCTCCAGTGAGTCTTCTCTAAGGTTGATCTACATAACTATAAGTCGACCAAAATTACCGAACCAACTACGCCCCCTCTAGTCGCGTCCTGCCTAACGTATGCTGCAAGCTTAGCCAAATCTATTTTTTAAGACTCGCAACCTGCTGAAATATGAATCTTTGTCGACATAAGTTCCCCTCAGCCATCGTGGCTTTCCAACATCAGCCATTTCGAAAGCCCTTCTCGAGTGTAAAGTTCTCGTGTTATCAAAAAGGACACAGTCACCAGGATTCATCTTGCGTTCAAACAAATACTCCGACCGCTGTAGCAACCCGTTGAACTTGAACGCAGCTGCGTGCCATGCGTCTATTTTATCGTTCAGGACTGATAGAGGCGATTTATCGCACCTGTTCTTAATCAAGGGGTCTTGATGGCTCGAGAAGGGTGCGAGGAATGGAGGCCCCCAATTGATCTTCAGCAGATGTTCAACGAGCACTGAGTCGCTCCATCCAGAGCCTCCATTCTTAATGCTGAGCGCGTGGTAATCTTGAATATAATCTTGAACACATGTATACACTTTTTCGCCAATTTGGAGCGATCGGAGGTCAATTACTGGCTTCGTCGTGCGGTACACGTTGTCGTTGGGATGGTTGTAGTGGTAGTTGACGGGGACTGTGGCAAGGGCCTCGAATGCCCCTGGATCAAGGTGGAATAAGTTGACTGCCGACTTGTAGGCGTCAGCAAAGATGCTGGCTCCTCCTTTGGATGCAGACTGGACGCAATGGAGGAGCTGGGCATGCGGAGGGTTTTGGAAGTATAGTAAGTCGGTATGGAAGTCCAAATCTGCAGACGTGTATGCGGCGTTGATGGCTTGAGGGACTGTACGCACTACAAAAATATGAGTTTTGTTTCAGCTGTAGACTATTGGCGCTCAACTTACCATCCCATGTGCGGCCATAAAAGGTATCCTGGACGGGACCAATGCGTTCAGCGATCGTGGCCAATGACTCGACCTTGCCAGGGACATTTGTAACAAACGCCAGGCCATCGGCCCGAAGCTGATGGATGAGCTTATAGACTTATTCATCATCCTTGATATACTCGTCGTAGTCGAAGTCTCTTGAGTTTGGCAAAGGCTCCGTAGTCCACAGAACCTGCGCGGCGTGAATGTCTCTGCCTGAGCCAGGCAGAGAGCCCGATTCTACGATCTCTCGTAGAGACGTCATGCTCAGATTCGTTGTGCGATCTTGGCCATAAGCCGGGGCATCATTATCCCACTTGATGTTCACAGACTGGGAGGCAGAGTCGATCTCGACCGAACGGGCTTGGATGTTGGCTGGGATGTCGGCAGTTGAGAACAAACGCTGGTAGGTTGATTCGTGTACGCATAACGGACACTGGCAGGAGTCACGCAAAAGCAGTGGGGAGAACTCCTGAGTCTTGCTATCGACCGAGATTGGGACCCTTGAGAATTTCCTGCTTTGCATAATGGTGGAGAAACGCCGCAAGGTTTTCAAGTTGTCCGGCACGGTACTCGCTATTGTAAATGACTTGAGGTCAACCTGTGAGTGTCTACACATAGCCGGTAATGGATCTTGGACATAACGCACCTGTGTTCTTGTCCTCTGGCGGGATACAAGGGCACTTATGGGTAGATATCGAGAGCTTGATAGAAACCGTTGGACGGGGAATGCACCTTGGTAGAGGTGTGTCGTTCGCACCAGTGGAAGTCTAGTTGTAGCATGCATCTTAGGATTTGCACAAGAATTTAGAAGAAAGAGCTGTGAAACAACACTCTTTGTGAACACTACTGCGTCTTTTAGTATTTGACAGAGAGTCCAGTAACACTCCACCAGATACCTATGTGGGAATATCATATGATGAGGTTAACCTGATCTGTTAGTACTTTACGAAAATGCAGGTACTTTGAGACAATTTACCTAGATATTCTGGTCATATCGTGTGCTCGCCCCACTACATATCTCCTGTTTTTGTATGTCTTTTAACCATCCGGCATATCAGACCGCAAACAAGTGTAAGCGAAGCATAAGCACCAATCAAGGATGCGTAGTATAATCACTTCGTAATGACCTTCCCCTTCCCGTAGCTAATACAGTCTGTTATCACTATAAGCTAAGCCGATCTTGGCCAGTGAATACGGAGTGCGGGTCAGAAATGCGGGGGATCATTTGTTGTTGGCTACTTTGAACCCCACTAACGCTGAGTAATCGTATTCCACTGCTGTAAATAGTAAAGCGTATCTACATAGCCAGCAATTGCAGAGATATGGAAAACAAGGGTCGAAAAGGACGTGGTATAAACAGGCTGCAATGTAGCACTACTAACTGGACATTTCATCAACTTCTCAAAGGTTCTTCCCTTTCTTGAAATTACAGAACCATCTCATTTGCTAGCGTTGCTGTCCATATCATCATGCCCCCTTCAGCGCAAGTTAACGAACAACCTCAAGAGGTTAAAAGGACTCCCTTGCAATTGATTTCACAAGGTGCCTGTCTCCCCGGTATTCCCAAACACCCCACGTTCGCGTTGCAAAGGCAATGGCAGTTGGAGAAGATGGCGCTTGCTTTTCGTGTCTTTGCAAGATTGGGTTACACGGACGGTATGGCTGGCCATATTTCCGTTCGAGACCCTGAGAATCCACACACATTCTGGACAGTAAGTGCCAATGCTTGATGCATAGGTACAGGAGGAACAAGCGCTGATGAACCATAGAACCCCTTGGCAGTGCATTTCGGCATGTTGAAAGCTAGTGATATGATCCTTGTTGACTACGAAGGCGTTCCGATCGGAGGTATTATTCTCCCCTTATGTCTTAGACCTGTAATGCTTACGCTCTCCTACCAGGAAACATGAGTCGACCAGCAAATGCTGCAGGCTTCCTCATTCACAGCGCAGTCCACAAGGCTCGACCAGATGTTGTTGCCGCATGCCATACTCACAGCGTGCATGGCATGGCGTGGAGCGTCTTTGGGCGACCTATAGAAATGATTACACAAGACGCTGCCTACCTCTACGGCGATGCCCAGGCTGTTTACCGCGTTAGTGTTTGTCCTTATTTACTGAATTATCCTTTTCTGATTGTGCATAGGACTTTGGAGGTGTTGTCGTCACTCAAGAAGAAGGTGACAAGATCGGTGCTGCCCTAGGTATGTCTGGAGGTTCTCTGTTTTACCAAGGTCAGTAATAACGATAACATGTAGGAACCAAGGGCAAGGCTATGATCCTTCAAAACCATGGTCTCCTTACGACTGGCACAACAGTCGATGAGGCCTGCTTCCTCATGACTCTTATGGAGCGGGCCTGTCGATGCCAGTTACTTGCTGAGGCTGCTGCAGCTAACGGCATCCCGAAGGTTCTTATTTCTGATGCAAGCGCAAAGTATACCTTTGAGAACTCAAGTGGCCCAGAGACATTATACTGGGAGGGCCAGCCTGACCTAGAATATGAGGAATACTTATGTAAGGGTGAGCATAAGCTATAAGCATTAATATAATTATAAACGGGTTCTTTGAAACCCCCCTTTAAGTTTTTGTTTAAATAGATGATAATCAAGGAGTCTTTCTTCCATCCATCAGAAAGAAGTACAGATGAACCATGCTACTGGCGAATTGAGCCTGTCGAAACTTCAGGAATGTCCATAATGAAAGGGTATCGTTACAAATTCGGTGACTCGTTCTGGTTTACCTGGTCATTCTTTGGTCAAACTAGCGGCTTCCGAGATTTCGTCGATGATTCATATGGTCGACACAAGATGACTTGTCCGTCTGAGATAAAGGGTGATAATCTATGCTTCAAGATACCTTTCCCACGATTCGAGGTTACAGCTTCGGACTATATGGCTGTACTGATATCGACTGCCTTGAAAACGAATCCTATCACAAGAAGATCAAAGTCCTCAATGGATTCAAGCAAGAGAAGCTGTATAACTTTAATGATCTAACGTTTCGGGTTGATCTGGTTGGTAATGATGGCAATGGCGACAAGAATCACTACGCCAATCTCACAGCGACGGGCTGGCACGCGTTGGATCAGAAGCCTTGCGCCTGGGGAGAATTTAGTGGTAAATGTACTCGAACCCTCTCCGATGTTGATGTTTGGCGTTTTAGGAGGTATGGAGTTTACCCGCTGATGAGTTATATACTGTACTTCTTCGGAGAATGAACCTATCAATTGTTCCATCGGGGAGGGATTAATGTTAGTCCTCTTATCTCTGCCCGTCGAGACTCATAATCGTACACTGTGACTCGGACAGTCGAATTCGTCTGGCCGCAGAACGGTACATGCACATGCAGCGGATGGGGCCGCGCGATTGGCGAGACAAGTACGACGTGCAGAAAAGGTGGTCAGCATCTGCCCATTCCGACATCCTGATGGCCTCAATCCGGGGTTCACGGCAATCTCTTACCCAAACATGTTCGACGTGTCGTAGCAAAATATTTATTAGTTCTAGAATCTCTTACTGGTCTTATGCGGTCGCTTTGGCAACTCAGCTTAACTAACGAAACTCGTCGACACTTCTCCAGCTACGCCGGTGATCAGTGGAATTATTCCCTCACTGTAGCCTGACCAAGTCATGCAAATGATCACGCTCGCATTTCGGTTGCAACCAACCCGCCCGTTTCCGGTTTTAGTGTCCAATGAAGACATCACGCCACCAATGATGTTGTAGGAGAATGCGTCGCTCAACGTTGTACTTCTGCAGCGGAACGCAACACGGGCAATGAAGATACAATGTTGACAGCGGGAGCCAACAGTCCAATAGCAGATGCGTTTCCTCCGTAAGGCATTCTTCGTCCACGTCAGTCGTTTGCGACCTAACGAAAAAGAGGCAACCTTAGCAGAGCCTCATCAGGTTTTAACCTGTGGAATCTCAGCCCTGATCAAGATAAGCTCGCGGATCCTCAATTGAATACTCAATCTCCAACGGTTCTAATTATTGTCAGATATTCCCTCGATCTTTCTCTCATCTTTATTTGTCTTTGACGTGATTGGTCTAGTCACCATGGTGTCGACACCCCCGCCATCAGATGACGCAGAGGGTCATCCCCCAGAAGAGAGTCCACATGACGAGGAACATAACGAAGAAGAAGCTAAGAGCGGCGCGTCACCAAGCAAGAAACCAGCCAAGCAACCCAAAACATCAAACCGTGGACATAAACTTCGTCATAAACAGCCTACGCATTATCGAACACATACCAACGACGTTCCTTCGGGCGATCCGGTAATGAGGCAGGCGATGCGCTACGGCGTCGACCCCAACACATATCCTTTCCCGCCGCCGGGTGCATATCAAGCGAACACGAATCCATCGTACTATCCATCGCCAAACCTACCGCTGCCAGCTGGCTATCCCAGCTCATATACATATCCTGGAGGTGAAGGGTATTTCTCTGTCCCGCGAGCAAGTGTTCGGGATCCCCAGTACTTCACTCCATCTGGATACGATGTTCCGCCTTCAGAATACTCTGACCCAGGATACGGTCCCACCGATTCCTCCGGGTATAATGAGAAAATCCCACCGTACCCTGAGTACCCAACGCGAGAGCCGAAGAGTTCTTCAGTCCGACCGAAACCCTTGCGACAACCGAAACCTCAGACCGAGCCTAATCTAAGTAGCCTTCGAAGGGATGTGGCATATCAGAGACCTCGGCAGAGACGACCGTCTGTTCCTACAAGGGATAGAGCATCGTCAGAAGAAGGCATAACTCTAAAAAACATCATGGCTGAACTCAGAAATCTCCAACGTCAGGTGTACCAAGCCGAGATACAATCCGACCCAGGGAGGATCCAAGGCCGTCCCCGAAGAAGTCCATCAGTCACGAGTCAGTATACTAGCGATGACACAAGATCCCTAAACATAGAGAGAGAAAGATCTCGTCAATTGACAAGCATTATCTACCGGCTGCTCGAAGATAGGCAAAGACCTGAATACCAAGACTCATTAGGGTTCTCGTCAAGGCAGACAATGATGGATCTTCTCCAAGGCAGAGTGAGGGAACATGATGGAGATATGGGACTGGTCAGTCAGCAGGACGCACAGGAAATACGATCCAAACTCGATACTATACTGGAGTATCTCCAGCTTGAGGGCGGATTGGAGGACGCGCCGGCACCGCAACGACTACGCGAGGGCTACGAGAGCAGGCCACAGCCCTTGGTCCTTAGGGGTCAGCCATCTATCGCCTCAGGGTCGTCAGTACAGGCACCACCATCACCAACTACAAGTCGAGCAACGCCACGTCGTCGCCAGACTCTTCCATCCGTCATCAGACCACCACGAGATGCACAGCCATCTAACCAAGGACGTACCCGTCAGCTTCCAACCAGGCTGCCGGAACCAGATGATGACGAGGACTACGAAGACTTCAGACTCGCACCAAGACCTCCACGGACAAGAGTCGGCTCGTCGCAGAGTGTTGCATCGCAGGATAGGAGAAGGCTACAAACAGCCGTTGTCCAAATGAGTGACGCTCGACCACCGGAAAGAAAGATTGTTGAAGGCGATCAGCAGAAAGTCAGGCCAGGTCGGTTTGCATATGTACAGACGGAAGATGAACAGGATGAAGAACCTGCTCGAGCACCTGTGCCGCCGTATCCAGTGCCTGATCCACCTGGACAGTCCAAGCGGAGAAGGTCATTGCAATCGGTGAGATTCAGGTAGAGTGAGAGGTGATGTACTCTAGTGATTAGCGTGGCGAGAGGGTGAGTGACAAGGCGGGCGGGGGAGGACAGACGCGTATGGGGAAATTGAACTGTGACGGGAAAAGTATCGCGTAACAATGTAAGACTAGGATCTCTATATATCTATCCACAGTGAAAATAAACTTGACTCATTCTAGTTAACTATAAAGTCGAATTGTCTCACGTTGGTTTCCCAGGAGCATAAGCTCGTTGAGAATAAAGGCCTTGAGACAATATAATGAGAATGCTTGTATAAACACTCCGACGTTTAGATAACCTTATCGCAGAGGACATTAGTAATTCAACGTCCCATATCGCAATTCGGCACGTTCTCGCGTCATTTCGAGGCGCTGTCAAGACTCCTTTCGGTTAGATGTTTTGTCACGCATAACGTTATCGCCAAGCGAATCCAGACGGAATTTCCGGTCGTCAGCCTTCTTGGTTTCACCCTCACGATTGACACGATGATTGGTCGAGGTTGACCCATTAAACAACGTTATGCTAGAGTACTTAACAAAATGGAAGAACTCGGGCTTTTTAGGATATCAAACTACATTTACGTGCTTTCTTGAAAGAACCTACAAATATGTCTCGCCCAAATAAAGCTATCTACATGCTTGCAAATGGCAAACATGAACTCCGAACAATCAAAGAGCCGTATGTCCCGCAGAAGGCACAGTCTCTTGTAGAAGTGCAGTACTCGGCAATCAACCCAGCTGATACTCGCCATTCATACATGAACATGTCAGAATACGTCGCTGGCTACGAGTACACCGGCATAGTTCGCGGAGTTGGGCCCGAATCTCCCTTCAAAGTTGGCCAGGAAATCTTTGGCCAATCGTTGCCGTATGATCATCGACCTAATTACCTTGGCGCGCATCAAAGCCTCCTCTTAGCGGAACCTCTGATGGCTTTCGAGAGGCCTGCGCATCTTGATCCCATCACCGCAGTAACACTTGTCGTGGGCAGTGCAACGGCCTTCGATGCTCTTTTCAATGTCGCAGGATATGGTTTCCTGCTCGCTAGCATCACTGGCGACGACCCAAAGAACGAGCCGATTCTTATCTGGGGCGGTGCTGGAGCTGTTGGTCAGGCCGCTATCCAGATTGCCAAGGCAGCGGGTTTCAGCCCCATTATCACGACGGCCTCACCTCAGAATCATGAAGCTTTGAAGAGGCTTGGTGCGGATGAGGTCTTTGACTACCGAAGCGCAACTGTCGTGAAGGATATACGTGCATACCTGGAAAGATCTGGCAAGTCACTGAAGACCGTTTTCGACACAGTTTGCGCTGGTCTCGGTGTCTTTAAAGGTCTTTCGCCGGAAGAAGAAAAGGCCTTGGAGGATAAATACGACCAAAGCTCACCGAGTCTTTCTCGACAGTGCTGTGATCCCAACGTACCCGCGGAGGAACTACGTCTAGTATCAACTCTCCTTGTGAAGAAGGATCCAGCATGGAAGTTCACTTTGAGCGTCAGGGTTGTTGAACAAGTTGACTTTGCGGTTGATGCTCAAGATCGAAGCGATGAGGAGAGGAAGAGGGAGGAGAATAGGATCATCGAGTGGCAGAAGCGTATTGAGCGGGGTATGCACTGGTTGGCTGAGAACCATGAACAGTACTGGGAGGCGCCGAGGTTTAGGATTCTGAAGGGGGTGGAGGAGGGGCTTCAAGGTATCCGCGATGTTTGGAATGGGAAAGTGAGCCGCGAGAAGCTTGTTATTGATCACAGGGTTTGAGATGTCATGAGGTGATGAGGGATAAGCATGGCAGAATAAGGACAGTTGGATGTTATCATCTCCCCGAATATCTGTTGAGCACCACTCTTCTTGACAAGTCAGTGATTGACATCAATTGAACTCCCAAGAATTAGGCCGTAGTGCACTCCATGAGAGCACAAAGAATTCCTGGTAATGCTTCTCCACACGTAGACCAAGCCCATCAATTCTAACAGAGTTGCTGTTAGACTCTTAGGTACATACAGCTGTAAGGGCAAATAATCCATGCACTCCTAAGACAATTGTGACATTTCCTATGCTGAGGCAGCCGTCAACAAGGCAGCAGCAGGTCGAGACTTCAATTCATTGGATAGCCTAGCGACATGCAAATGCAAACAGGATTCATTATATCAAGCCAGGATAAATAAGCAGTGACCAACTTGGCAAAAAAGCATTACAAGCACATGACTTCCTACACTTGGTGGAATGGAAGTAACTACTCGGGGAGACTTCAATTGACATAGTAATATTAAAAATTAAAGAAACCATGAACTATTGCTAATCCAAGTCCCGTCGCCTAAATGTTATACATAGATCCTGTAATCTTAACCGTTTATCATCTACATGAAGAAAGCAAGGACAGCTGGGAGAGCCAGCATGAAGCCAGTGCGAACCACGCTGGCACCACTGACGGGAACAGGAGTGGTGGGGACGGGAGTGGCCACGGGAGTCTCAGCAGCAGGAGGAACAACTCCGGGCTGAGAGACAACGGGAGGAGGCGCGTAGCCGGCGGTGGTGCCGGGAGCGGGGACCACAGGGACGGCGGTGGTGGGAACAGGAGCCGGGTAGACGGGAACGTGGGTAGAGACAGTTCCGTTGCTGGGAGGGTAAGGGACGCTGTAGGCGGGAGGGGCCACAGGCTTGCCACCGGTGGGCTTCTCAGGAGTGGGGTATCCAGCAGTAGGCTTCTCGGGAACGGGAGCCTCGCCAGTGGGCTTGCCAGGAACAGGGACCTCAGCGGTGGGCTTCTCCTCACCCTCGGTGGTAGGAGCAGCGTGGCTGGGGACCTCGTAGGCCTTGGTGCTAGGGGAAGCAGTGGTCACGACCTGGAAAGTAGTCTTTCCCTTGGAAGGCTGAGCAGTCTTTCCCTCCTCAGGGCAGTAGGTGGTGGTGTCGACGATGGTGACGGTAGGAGCAGGAGGGGGAGTAGTAGGAGGGTGGAAGGTCTTGGTAGTTCGGGTCTTGCAAGGCACAATCGTGGTGAGAGTGTCAGTGATGGTGGTGACAGGAACGTGGACCTTGGTGGAGTGAGCAGTGGTGGTAGCGGAGACGGCACCGGTCTCGGTAGCAGGGCAGACGTAGGTGCTCTCGATGACGGTGGAGGTGACGACCTTCTGGGTGTAGCGGGCAGGGCAGTTAATGACGGAGGCCGCGCAGCTGGTGATGGTGTAGACGTGGGTGGAGGTGACGGTGCTGGTGACATCGCCGGTGGTCTGGGGCTTGGCGAGAGCGGAAGAGGAGCCAGAACCAGTAGTCTCGGCACCAGCGGAAGCACCAGATTCAGAACCGGAACCAGGGGTGGGGTAAGCACCGGAGCCAGAGCCAGTGGCCTCAGCGCCGGCAGAGGTACCTGAACCGGAGCCAGATCCAGGAATGGGATAGGCGCCAGAGCCAGAACCGGTGGTCTCGGCACCAGCAGGGTAAGTCTCAGAGCCAGAGGCACCAGGAACGGGGTAAGCGTCAGAAGAGTCAGCAGTGGCAGAGCCGGTAACATCAGCGGAACCAGAAGCGTCAGCAGAACCAGTGGCATCAGGGAGAGCAGAGTCGGTGGTAGAATCAGAGCCTCCAGCAGGGAGAGTAGACAGAGAGACGACCTGAGTGTGAGTGGTAGAAGGGCCACCTTGCTTCTCAATGAAGCCACCAGGAGTACCGCGGTTAGGCTGGCAGACCTTGGCCTGAGCAGCAGTAGCAAGGGTGACGGTCAGGGTAGGAGCAAGGCTGAGGTCGAGAATGTCGCCGACCTCAACGTTGAGCTCGACAGCGAGACCAAGGGTGAGAGCAATGAGCTCATCGACGGAGACGGCGCAGTTATCGGTGGCGATGAGAACGGCAGTGTACTCGAAAAGGCTGACCCAGACAGCAATCTTGGCACCGGCCTCGATGTCGAGAACGGGAATGTCAAGCTCGGCCGAAAGATCGATCTCAGTTCGGAGACGGAGGCCAAGAGTGAGAGAAACCTCGGCAGAGAGGTCAACCTCGGCAGCAACGCCAATGGGGAGAGCCTTGGCGACAAGACCCTCAAGGGAGACGTCAACGATCTCCTTGGTGAGAAGAGAAACCTCAACGAAAGCCTCCTCGCCGAAGGCAAGGTAGACACCAGCGGACAGG
This sequence comes from Fusarium globosum, assembly GCA_013396165.1. Lineage (NCBI taxonomy): Eukaryota > Fungi > Ascomycota > Sordariomycetes > Hypocreales > Nectriaceae > Fusarium > Fusarium globosum. Next base: position 49,062 of record JAAQPF010000513.1, read on the forward strand.
TCAATAGCAGCATCAACACCGACGACAAGGTCAAGAGCGAGGGCAGCACCGGCCTCGGCCTCAAGAAGGCCGGGGACCTCAAGCTGGAGAGCAGAAGAAGCGAAAAGTTCAATGGATTCGTGGACAGCAGCGGAAGCAGAAATGTCGAGCTCGACGTAAGCCTTAATAGCACCAAGACCAATACGGACACGAGGCTCCTGAAGGAAGCCCTTCACAAGCTCAAGAGTAGCATCACCCTCGATCTGAGCATTGGGAAGGTTAAGACCAAGCTTAATGGCGGCAGCAGCGCCAGAAGCAGGAGCAGCGATACCGTCGAAGAGAACATGGTTCTCCCAGCTGTTGGCCAAGCTGCAGGTAGAAGGAAGGCCTCCCTTCTGGCTAACGGCAGCCGTGGTGGGGGCTAGGTCGAGACCCTTGGAGGTGGTGTCAACGGGCTTAGAAGCCCCAGCACTGTTACCTCCGAGCGAGACATCGACATCGAGACCGAGGCCAACGCCGGGGAGAAGGTGAGGCGAGGCAGTGGCAACAGCCACAAGACCCCCCAAAGTGGGAATCAAACTAGAAAAATGCATCTTTTTAATAAACAAATGTAAATGAGTGACTGGAGCGTGAACCGCTTCCGAATAAGTGAGTGAAAAGAGAGTGACTAGGTTAAAAAAAGAGTGCAGAAAACTACAGAACACGAGAACAAAACAACGAGCAGAAGGAGAGCATTTTAAAGGAAGGATAATAGTAAATGTCGAACCATCTCCTTGACGATGTTACCTCGTGAAGCGGGAGTTCAAAAGCGGTGACAATTATATCCGGCGATCGCTATTTAACACCCTTGCCGTGCGCTTTGCCAGATTGGGGAATTCTCCTGTCAGACATGTGGAGTTGAGGTTGCATCGTGTGGCACGCGGGATGAATTAGTCTGGGCCTCGGAGACTTTTTAATGGAGATGTTTCCACGTGCTGGCGAATAGGACGATGATGTTTCGTTTCGGGGGGTCGTGGTGATCACGACCGTTGAAACAGGAGGATGGATATAAGAGTGGCTTTTCTATCCCAGTCGGGGTTTTGATCTGTTATACTATGGTCGTCGTATACTCCCGGTTTCGAGGTTGAAGACTGACTGACGTTGCGGGTATGTAATGTCTAGTCTGAGCAGGGAGACGTAAGCAGCTTTTACTTTTTCCCGTAGTTCAGTTGAGGTCTGAGCGTACATGCAAACTGCCGGTCAGCGAGATGACAGTCAACTGAGACAAAATTTGACAAGAGGGTCCAAGAGCCGATAAGCCACGGCACAACGGCAGCACAGCCAAATGCATCATCCGATCTAGAATAGGCTCGTCGCCCGCTGCGTAAACATGTCCATTCACCTCTATCCGTTCGTCAGGGCGCAAACTTCGGCTACGACTCTAGCCTCACAGGGGGTTTAGTTAGTGGATCATGGCACCTGTAGATCCTACGAGCCAAGAGGACAAGCTAGAATAACGGATTGGATGATCACGTCTTGGATTCGAATCCAATGCCACGAGGCGAGATTTAAGTGTATTGAGCATGTTGATCATGACTCTTGACTTGCGTTGAGAAGTGGCGCAGGGTTGGACCCTGAATGGTGCGAGTCGTGCAGGAAATGCCAATCTCCTTACTAAACTCTGGACAAGTTTTGCTTTTTGAAGGATTTTGAGAGGCATTTGATGACCAATTGTTTTATGTGGAATAGAGTTGGTTGTTACGTAGAAACTTTTGCGCTGCGACTGATTGAACTGCCAGGGTTGTATTTACTGTGGCTGTGAAACTCTAGGAAATTGGATTGCTATGGAGTTTGGTAGTTACCCTATAGAGGACCGTCAACTCCCTAAGACCAAAAGTCAATCAGCAGAATCTGGTCTGTTTATATTTATTCTAATTGAGATAATATTCTGAGGAGTATTTGAAGCTCGTAGGATTTTCTGACGTTTGTTTCTCTTTCTTTGACCCTTTATAAAGAGTAAGCTTGGACGCTTGTGCGATAATACTGGAAATCCAATCTTTTTCAGACACAACCTGATCCCTTTCATAACTCGTCGGGCGACGTCGAAAGGTTGCTGCAGTGTCGTTTTGAAAGGCGATCTAGATCATTTTATTGAGTAATTCTTAATGTTAGAGTCGCACATTCCCTGCATATGTTAGATGGTGTTGCCGAGACATAGACGCTTTGTTCACAAGTCTAGTATCCGTATATCCGAGAGGTTTGGTATCTTATTAATAATATCATCTAAAAATATCCTCCGTCTATTAGCCCGATCCGATTACAAGTCCTCATTTCTCTCCTCCTCCTTCTTCGATCCCCCATCAAGACCCTCAAACAAATCAACGCCCCAATCCTTCCCAGGATTCAAAAACCTATACTTCTTATCCTTCTTGGCCACCTCCTTCAACTCCCCCTCCGTAAATGTAATCTCCTGCGATCCAAAGTTCTCATCAATGTACTTCTCGTGCGTACTCTTGGGAATCACAACAGTACCCCTCTGCTGTCCCCACGCCAGCACTGTCTGCGCCACCGTCGCGTTCTTGCTGTCCGCCAGTTTCGTCCAGAATTCATCGTGGAGAATGCTCGGAATGTCGGGGTTGTAAGTTGGGTTCGTGTTGGCGAGTGGTGAGTATGCAATGACCTTGATGTTCTCGCTGGTGTGAAAGTCAACGAAGGATTGCTGTTGTAGATAGGGATGCGTTTCGAATTCGTGCGCGTAAGGTCGGATGGTGGCGATTTTGAGGATGGTCTTGATATCCTTTGGTGAAAAGTTGGAAATGCCAATGTTGCGCGTTAGTCCATCGCGGACGAGCTCCTCCATGGCCTTCCAGGTATCCACGATGGACGTGTCATTGTCGAGGTCCTTGGTGTCAGGGACCCAAGCAACAGGCCAGTGAATGAGGTAGAGATCGAGGTACTCGACGCCGAGATTGGCGATAGACTTTTCAATGGCTTTGCGCACGAGATCAGGTCGATGATCCGTGTTCCAAAGCTTACTCGTCACCCAAATCTTATCGCGCGACACGCCAGATGCCCTGATGCCCTGCCCAACCTCCTCCTCATTTCGGTAGATAGCAGCAGCGTCGACGTGGCGATAACCGGCCTTCAAAGCATATTCCACTGCGTGCGCGACCTAGACTCCCATCAGCACTGCACTGTTCTCGCGAACCTCGTATTCGAACTCACATCGCCCTTCTTAGCCAACCAAGTCCCCAGTCCAAAGGCCGGAATCGGGTGGGTTTCATTACCCGTCTGCATAGCGGGGGGTCCGCCACTCAGTGACGTGGCCACTGAGAGGATGGTATAGGTAACGACGCTCACGACCGTGAGGAACGAAAACGCCCTTACGAAGCTCATTTTGTTTCTTGTGAGAATGAGCGATGAGGGTTGGTGAAAAGAGGCGATGACTCGTAATGAGGAGAATTATCAGTAACTTTTTTTTTTTGCCGCAAGCCGAGCTTCCGGCTGGTTAGTGGAGTGAGCACGGAACTGCAGGGGTTCAATGATGTCATTACATAAGCCAGGATGACGATGACAACGGGGCTGGAGGGACAAGGTTTGGTGATGGCATCATGTGACTCTTTCAAGACGTTATCGTGATAAAACATGATAGAGATATTTAATCCATTGATTAAGCTCATTTTGTTGGTCAGGCTGGTTGTTGTTGTACTCGTGCGTGTTCCTCATGTCCAACAGCTCACTGACATCGATAGGTCCGGAACAATCACCATGAAAAAGAAAAAGAAATGGGTATTCTATTGTTATGTGACATTTTATGCTTTACATTCTATAATGACCGTTCCAAATGCATCTGATGTTTCGATATATCATCCAGTAATGTGCCCCCACCGCAAATGACAACTCGTACATAAGCCTCTCGCTCAAAACAAAACCTTCACTTCACAGTTAAAGCCACTCAAGAGGCGAGTCTCGAGTGCATCTCAGCCACCATCTTCGGCCCGACATAAAGATCACAAGACTTAAGCCATTTAGTGACCAGCTGAGCCAGAGTTGGAGTTATCAGCACAAGACCACGGGCTTGAACCCCCATTAGCCTTCATCGAGTTGTTGATACCAACAATCGACCCGTAGGTACCGGCAACCATCATAAAGGTTCCAGCCACGATGACAAAGACACTCCAGCAAACCATAAGACACCACTTGAGTGACTTTTCAGTCTTGCCCTTGTGCCAGTTGTCATAAAGCCAGAAACAGCCATAGGGTTGGAAGCACATCAACGTGCCGAGAAGAGCTCCGATGAGTGACACCAGGCCGCCGAAAACAGGGATGGCGCTGGCGATGATATATGCGATGATGGTCACGCTTCCTGTACAGGCTAACCAGGTACCCCAATGCACGATACCATTAGAGTTGAGGTGCTTTGTACCGCGCAACAATCGGATGAACATGTACTTGGCGGGAATCTTGGCAGGTTAGCATAGATCACTGAGAAGACAGGGAGACACTCACGTGAGTCATAAGCATAGCAGTCACGATAAGACCAGGCAGGGCAAAGCCATAGCAGACTTTCTTCATAAGAATGCCAGCTGAACCGAGGGCAGGGGACGTAACATATGAGCCGCAGTAGTAGTAAACCACGATTCCGATGGTGATATATGTGATTGTCACGATCGATTGGCAGGTCAACAGCGAGCGGGTGTAGTGCTTCGGTTCGCGCATCTCAGCAGCAATCTGAAAGAACGCGGGTGTGCCTGAGAAAGCAAAGATATGCGACGACACAGCCGTGATACCGTCGACGAAGCTAGGATGGTTGAAGAGCTTCCAATCAGACTCCCAGTGTCCTCCCTGCGGAGCAGCTGCAGGTCTGTCCTGCACACCTACAGCGACAGTGACACAAAAGACTAAGTTCTCGTGTTACTCAACATGATCTCGTGAGATGAAGGGGGCTTGAACTTACTGGCAGTCATGATGCAGACGAGTCCGATCCACGCTAACCAGCCAATCTTGCCGAGCGTGCGGATACTAGCAAAGAAGAAGCCCAGAATAGCTGCCACGGCAACGAACACGGCTGTGCAGGCTGCGTGTGTAGAGACCGAGTTAAGACCGATTGAGATACCGAGCATCGCTGAGCCAGCAACGAAGATCCAGTCTGCGAGTCATCAGCACCCCAGCCTCTCCTAAAAACTGAGAAATGACGCTTACATAGCATGAAAACAGTCGCGAGGACCTCACGACCAATCCGCCCAAACATCAACTGTCCTGCATCGTCGATACCGTAAACCTGCGGATGCCGTCGCTTGAACACGCCGATCATGTAGTCTGACCATGTCGTGATGGCTGACACGACGATGAGACATATGATTCCGGGTATGAGGCCTAGAGCGTCGAAGGTCTGGGGAATTGATAAGACTCCAAGGCCGATTTGCGTTTTTGTCATGAGCGCGACGGTGGCGATCCATCCGACCTGGATACTAATTAGTAATTGTGAAGAGAACGGACCGGGGTTCGTACATTGCGGTAGTTAGGTCCATCTTCTGAGACTTCGCCAAAGACGGCGTCGATTGTCGTGCCCTCCTGGGTACATCTCGATGGAGAGCGCTGAAGATCATCGACGCCCTCGATATCACGAGGGAGTTCTTCCTTCTTCGCCATGGTGAGTAGCTTTGACAAAAAATTACTTCAAGTAAAACGGTGAGTGAACGTATGGAGAAGGGACAAGAATCTGGAACGGGATGCAGAATCTGGGGAAGATGGAGCCGGGAGCGTCATGTCCTTATAAATCTGGCCCTTTCTATGACTACAAGAAACTGAATTACCCCGGATTATAACTTGATCGTGTATCGCGCCCTGCTCCACTATGACTCCATGTCACTATCATCCGGCGTTTCCATGACTGGGGAGGGTCCTGGTGGAGTTTTGGACGGGGCCTGGGGTCGAGATAGGTCGCCTTCGGTGAGACTTTTTGACCAATTGAGTTTTGCGTGATATAATCTTTCTGTTTGGGATAGATTACTGTATCTCATGTTTTACTGTAAAGATAATAATTCGCGAAAATACTGGAGATCTGGTATCGATACTCTCTGAAGGATCTTCTATCAACGCCATGTAAGCAGATACAATAACGCCGACAACGATAAAGCCCAAACTCTATTCCCAAACTCTCTGACAAGATCATTTATCCACTCTGAGATATGTGCAACTCTAGCCGAAGTCCTCTGGTTAAAGTGTCATTAATCCGTAATCATCCTCCGTTCATTACTCGCGAACCGTCCAATACGCAAAGATCACCACGGCGTCTCGGAGAAAATGAAAAAACGCTCAAAAAAAGTTCATATCCACTTTATACTCCTTGGTTGATGTCGATCAGCCTGGGTTCGGTATCACGGCGTTGAGAGCCGATCACGCTAGCGCCGGGGTCCGACGCCGTGGCGGTCGTCTGATAAAACTTATATCGCTGCCGCCGAAGATGAAAATGAGGCATATTTGCCATGTTTTCTTGTGAGGCATTTGCCATTTTGTGCCTGACAATCCCGAGTTTATTCCTCCGAAGGTTCGCTCCAAGAATGCTTCTGGAAGCCTCGGCTGCATGCTTCGAGAATTTCTGTGGATCTTGGCGGGGAATTTGGGGGTTGGATATGTCGAGTTTGCAAATTGGTAACTCTATTTGGAAGGCTTCTCGGGGGCTGATGCCGGGGTCCATAACGGATTTTAGTTATGAGAACCGAGTTATAAATTACATAAGGATATCATGCAGTCAATAGTCTGAAGAAGGTCCGGGAATGTTGTACTGCTAGGTTCTCCTTGCCTTCAATATGCTGTATCCCTTTAGAGCCTCTGTGTTGGTGAAATGTCATACGTTGGGTACTTACTGCTTCTGTAAAGAGGGTCATGCAGGTAACGATATGATGGACACTATGATAACAATGTAACGCTGCGCGGAATCATCCCGACGTGAAACATCACTAGCCACCTTGATCGTAACACGAGACATTTCAGCTGCCATGGTAGTCATGGCCTTGCTCTGGGGTAACAGGCTTATCTCTCAATTACCCGATGATCATGCCGTCATCAGCTGCATAAGCTTTCGGCATTCCCGACACCCGCTGATCTACTATCTTATTCCCGTTTATGGAGGGTAGCGCTTCTCGCATAAACATGCTGTCAGCATGAACCCAAAAAATCTACAGCCAGCAAAAAGACGGCAAGAATACCCTCAGTGGGTATAAATATCTGACGGCGAATAGGGGAAGTATATCATGAACCCCGGGCCCGCCGACTCTTGATAAGAGCACGTTCCTCAGAGTTGCCCAAGTTCTTTCGGCTCGAGATACGCTGTGAAAGTGAGGCGAACATCGAAGTGGGTAAGACCTTTGCCGTCAAGAACGCAGAGACCAACTTGAGTTGTTGATCCAGAACGTAACGGAAACGGACGAATGCTTCAAGATATGGTTATATGGAGATGCCAGGGCCTTCGCCTTTGCCAATCGGATAAGTATCCGTCACGCTCCTCCACTCCAAGTTCGGAAAGTTGGTACCCTGGATGTCGTTCCGAAAAGTGACTATCTCACTTGGGTTCGAGCTGGCATGGCCATAGCAATGCTAATATCAGATAACGTGTGGACTCCGGTGGAGCTCGGGTTCACTTCCCGAATAGTAGCAATGGAGCTTCGTGGTACAAGGCCAGAAGTCAAGGAACAGGAACCAAAGTGCTGGCTTTATTATTTCTGCTGGCTAATTAAATACCGAAGCATGTCTCGTTATGATCACCATCTATGTAACAAGCTGCAGCTGCCACGCTGTCTTCCAAGATCATAGGTGCATGGACACACGCCTTTTGACTTCTCTGCTTTCCTTCACTATTATGTTAGATCGCTCCGAGTAAGGATAGCCCACTACGCCTGAGCAGCAGTAATAGAAATGGGGTTAAAGCCACTAGGACTTCCGGTGCTGATATACCAGAAATCCGTCGTTCCCATACCAGTGACACGTCGCTCAGTGGAAAACTGATCATACACATCATCCTGTGGAGTAAGACAGGATAGCCCAATATCCTCATCCTCCTGACATATAGTCTGAGGCGCGGTGCATGAAAGCGTCCCACCAACGACCTCGCAGGTCAAGTAATCGTACGCCTTGTTAGTACCCGTGTTGGTGGGATTACAATATGCGATTGTAGGTGGAGTCGACGTATTAGGCGAAGATCCGAAGTAGGCGCACACGTAGGTTCCTCCGTTGGCATCTTGGAGACGTCCGGTAGAGGGCTCGATGTTGAAGGTTCGGATTCCGCCGGTTTGGGGGTTGGATGGGTTGAAGACGAGAACAGATGTCATTTCGATATTTCCTTGGGGCTGGACATTGTTGAGGTTTCCGCCGCTTGCGAGGAGGGAGTATGTTGGGTTGGCGGCTGGTGCGGTACTGGTACTGGCGGCGGTAGTGGTTATCTCAGCCTCGGATGTCACTGTTGTCGCATCTGAAGAAGTAGCGGCGGCAGTTGAAGACTCTAGGGTCGTTGTAACAGATGCTTCCGTAGTGCTAGAAGCTTCTGTTGTCTCCGAAGCGGCGACAGTGGTTGAGTCTTCCACGAATGTGGTGATAGACGATTCAACAGTGCTAGTCAAGTCTGATGTTGTCGCTACAGTAGCTAGGCCTCACGGTCAGCAGCCACCATCCGCCTGTGGAATCTGAACTCACTTGTACCCTGGGGCTTGCATGGACTAGCAAAAGCGGCGTCAGCGATGAGGCTGACAGCCAAAAGAAAGATATTGCAATGCATCGTGGCGCATAAACGATAGACGAAGGTGGGATGTGAAGTGCGCAACGAGAAGGCAAAACGGAAGACCAAAGAGAATGGAAGAAATCAGCCACTGAGGGTAATTATGAAGAATCACATCCTGTTAATTTTGCTCAGCTCATCTCCCAAAATCGATAGTCTTGCTCTAGCTCGTGGGCTAGACCTTACAAAGAGTATCTTGGCAAATGGAATGCTGGATTGATTGTTAAGGACCAGGCGCTACTGCAGGGGTGAAAGCGTGTACGTCTAAGCCAGATTTGGTGCTTGCTAAAATTAGTAATTGTTGTGCAGGGTAATTATTTACGGTCTCAGGTTTGAACATTGAAGGCACTTGAATTTCGGGACTATATCATGTGTCCACTGGAGACTTGATACACATACGAGTTACATAGCGTCGGAGATGCACAGTAGTCCAAAAGGAGAAGTATGATATATTTGCTGAGGGGTTCAAGGGCCTTGGTCATCGGTTCAAACCCTCCGGGTAAATCATTGATGCAAAGCGCCTACATTTACATTGTTTTAGAAGTTCTCGACAGAGGTGATACATCATAGAACTACTACTTACGACAGTAAAATGCTACACAAACAGGAAGTCGAAGACAGAGAGAGAAAACCCATCAACACTAGTGGCCCGAAACTGACAAGCGTCCAAAAGGCTGAATCGTTTCACCGTAGCAAGCTCTAGCGATCAATAATACGAATAAGCTTATAAAGACGCTTAAATAAAATTTTAGCTGGCTAGTATAAGCAAAAAAATAATTCGTTCTCTAAGGAGACCCCCTGGATTAGTCTGCCGAGGACGAAAATTCGTGGAAATCATCTTAAACATCCAACGGCGTACATATAGCAAGCGTTGACACCAGACTCGAGTTCTGCCTCCGTTCAATTCTCGTCCCTCATTGACCCGCCGACTCGTGAGCTTTCCATTCTTTCAACATGATCGCGCCTAAAATCGTTGCTGTAACTGGGCTTCCCATTGCAGATACATGAAAGCCCTCATCAGTAGCTACAAGCACGACCGAGACCATAGCCACTGATGCAGCATCGGTCACTGGCACAACTATCTCTGGGACCATCGCCACCACCACCGTGACGATCCTTACTCCCAGCTCAACTGGCTACACTCGCACCAGTAATGAAAATACCCGGTTCCCAGCTAGTGTCCTCTACGATGCCAAGGGTGATGTTACAAACCCGGACAACATCCATCTCATCACCGTACCTGAGACTGCGATCTTTTCTCGATGCCGTGATACCTGTAGGGGAAGTGATGACTGTATTGCGTTTGTTGCGAAGGAAAATGTCTTTTGTGATCTTTTGGTGGACAAAATGCAGGAGACTGATGGCTCCAACACCGACTGGAATTGGTACTCTTTAGACTGTTTCTGCGATCTGCCTGAGCTGCCTACGAATTTGGCAGTGGCCACTACTACCGCGGAAACAACAGATACTACATACCTGGCTTTTGACATAGCAACTACATATACTACAGAGAACACAGCTCTCACTACCAATACTGCCACTACTGAAGTTGAGACATCTTCTACAGTACTCACAACATCTTCGGCTAAACTTGCTACAAGCACTGAAACGACCGCCGCTTTTGGCTGTCCCGGAGATCCCCATCTAAATCCTCCTGTGGCGTTTTCCAAGAGTACACCGGAGGCGGAAACTAAATTAAGGATATAAGTGGAGCATATTCGGCCCAAGAGTGTTTGCAGTTCTGCATAGATGATGACTCCTGCACTCTATTTTCCCGGGCTGGGAATGGAGCCTTCTCTACCAATGAGGTTTCTGCGGATTGGAGCTGGCATGAATTGGGCTAGAAAGGACATCTGTGGATTAAGAAAAGGATTGGGAGTTGGTGGATAGAGTTACGTGAGCTGGATCACTTAGGGAGAAGTATCATATCTTCTTCCCAATTATATGCTGTGTATCATGTTAAACTTTTTCATTTATAGTTTCGAATAATGACTCACTCGTGGTTTGTGCGAATAAGAGCCCATGTTGCCTCAAGTTTAAAAAGGCGAGGACTTTATTTGCTGAAACTCCCGCCCTCAGTGGATTACTCAAAAAGTTCATAAAGAAACAAAAATCCAGTCGATATATATTAATAAACCACTAGCCGTCGCAATTTTCGCTGTCTTCAGTATGACATAACACGAACTTTTCGACATGACTCTGGCATCCAGCAACCCAAGGACACATATTTCCTACAAGTGGTCATCGCTCCCTCTAGAGCTTCGATTGCAAATCTTCGAATATGTGGCTGGACAGCAGGATCATCGAGCTATGGGCTTCAGTCACTATACCTACGTCTCTTCAGAATGGCAAGATTACTTCGAAAAGTTTACCTTTCGACGCCTCCTGATCGACAACTCCCAGCTGGCCAGGTTGTTCAAGATGACCATGGGCGAAAAGGCCGTGAGATTGTCGTATATACGCTATCTATGCTTGAGAATCAAGCTTCAGGACTATGATGACACGGAATGCGATAAGCCAGAGTCTCATGCCACGATAAATTGGTGAGATTGTCAGGTCTTGTCATCTCTTTTGTTTCTAACAGTATTTCTTAGGAATAACCAAAGATTTACCCATTCCCTCAAAGTACTGTTCGATGTCCTCCGCCGTTGGAAGTCCTCCAGCGATCGAGACACCGGGTTGATCCTCGAGATCACCGCCTACTCACCTGGTGACAATAGGCAATTTTCAGAAGCATCAATGGACTATGCTGTGCATGAAAACTTCCAGTTAAAAGAGGACCTCGCAAATTCACCGAGCGTTACGGGATTCATTCATGCCAAAGATGCCAGGGATCAACGTGCGCCTGGAAAGGATTGGTTAATGCAGATGAACCTGGGAAGCTCGAAGCGACTACATGGCACGCCACTTGAACTGACGACAGGAAAGAACCTGAAGGAGGTCCCGATCGTCCATACTCTTTGGATACGTCATCAATTTAAAAGAGGGATAAAGAGCTCGAGCTTGGCAAGGATCGTGCGCATGGCCCTAACGAACGTCACGTCTTTCCGGCTCGAGACTGCTCAAGATCCAGATTTCAGCGACTTGAACAACCTGATTCCTCAGCTTTCCCATAATATCAGTCATCTTTCCTTCGACATTTTCCCAAGAACTATCTGTCATATTCTATCTATCAACACAATGTCTGAACTGGAGACATATTTAGCTGAGGAGGCTCTAGCAGAGAAGGCTCGCCATCTAGTTTCACTCTGTCCACCTCCTGGTACGAACTCACTGCATTTAATTCAGAATCTCCGAAAGTCACAGCAACTCGAACATGGTTCAAAACTGGAGCAGTTATGTCTTGAAGTTCCACATAACTGCCGCGGAGAAGTTTTATTATTCCAGCGTCGGATAAATCGTCTCTTGAAAGAAAGTGCAGTTACAGCTTGGCGCTTACCAAACCTCAAGATTCTGGAAATATGGTGTCACGACAGGATGAACGCGTTTATGTTCAGATATGAGCATGAGAAAGACCAAGTTACCATCACATGGAGAGTATCCGAAGACTGGATTAACTTGGCAGAGGGAAGTATAAATCAGTGGAGAAGAGTAGCTCAAAAGTACAATGTGGTATTTTCCGTAAAAGAGCTGCCGGTTTTTAGAAATCCGCCGTTTTGGGGTATCTCATTCGGCAACGGGTATATTGACAGGAGGGTCGTCTATTGGGAACTGAAGCTGCGCGATTTGGCAATTGATCCAGTCACTTTAGCCCGCCTCGATATGATTAGATTCTGGTCAATTTAGATGTCAGGACGCAGGCTCGGGTTGTATGTCACTTTATAAATTGTTTTCGATAGAAAGGATAAGCTTATACTGAGCAAAACGAACATCATATTCTCCTTTGCAGTTCCAACCACTTAAGCCACGCCAGAAGTGATGCATAAGACCGCAAAAACTGGTTTCCCCGAGCATGCATATCTATTACTGGTATCTACATGTTACTGGTTATGCTCATTAGTCAGCGTGATTCAGCCTAACACATCAGACCTGCACAGCCTGATCAGGCTGCGTACTTTTCATCTTCTTTACCCCTCACTTCAGAGCGTCAGATCATTACTCTAGAGCGCAACATAATGCTCACGGGCTTTGAAGCACTCGGCGCCGCGAGCGCAGTCTTGCAAGTCATTTCGTTCGCAACTGATGTCGTTGTAGCTTGCAAAAATGCATATGATGGAGCCACGACTTCTCAAGATGATCTTCAGCGCTATGCGGGACAGATGTCGGAAGCCGTTGGTCGAGTACACACTCGCTGCGAGCAAATGAACAACGCGAACTCCAAGTTTGCTAGCCCAAAGCTGCAAAATATTGCTAAGGAATGCAAAGACGCTGCCGATAAGTTGGAGGCGGAAGTTCAGTACTTGACCAGCATGCCGGCTCAAGGTGACATTTCGAAGTTGATCCATAAGAGTTTTAGAGCGTGGAAGCATCGGAAAAAGCTTCAAGCTCTTGAGGAATCGCTTTCAAGGTATGAGAAGGTTATAGAAATCGAGCTAATGTCCCATTTATGGTAAGCTCCTTATTCGGATTGCTGTGGGCATCTACTAAGCTAAGCAATCTTCCAGCTCGCAGGGTGATGCCATCTACTTCCAACAAGACGCATCGTTTGGTAGTTTGGATACCGATATCCAGGTTCTCGTCAACCAGATCGCTCAAGGCATCACTGATGTAGAGGATCTCATGAAGCGAGAACATGCTGCAACACGCAGCGCGATTACCCGAGAAGGTGCTAGGGTTAAGGCACCTTTCAACTCGCGCACCGACATACAAATCCTGGAGCTGAGGACTGCCGCTGAAACAAAGAGAAAATGCGAAAACTTTCTTCAAAGCCTTAAAACTCCACAGATGTATCAACGGTACAACAATGTCATGGACTCAAGAGATGCAAGCTTTCATCAAGTATTTGCTACCTATAAAGATATGATAGAACTGTATAACAGAGATTCTGAGAAAAGTGGCGATTCAACGGACAACTATGACCCAAAGGATAACGACAATTCGGAAGACGAAATCAATGCAGGAGATAAAGATGATCCGCAGAATGGCGATGGTTTGGAAGACAATGGTGATACAGAGGAAGGTGATATGGGAGATGACACTGAAAAGATTGATCCAGAGATCTATGAATCCTCCAAAGCCGGTCACGGCCTTGGCTACAAGAGTTACATGGGTGACATGGATAAAACCCACAACTCGTGGTTCAGTCTTAACTCGTGGCTAAAATCAGACGACAAATTGTTCTATATTCAAGGAAAGCCAGGCTCTGGAAAAAGCACCCTTATGAAATTCATCCTAAACCAGGACCAAACCCGACACTTAATCCAACAATGGAGCCCCGATGCGATTCTCATCTCCTACTTCTTCTGGAAAATTGGCTCAGAAGATCAGAACAGTATAAAAGGTCTCTGGTGCTCTCTACTGTACCAAAGACTTCAAAATCAGCAACACTTGATCTTGAGTACTCTACAGAGATTCCATCACTTGTTTTTACACTCAGAATACCTCGACTGGTCTGTCAAGAATTTGCAGGATGTCTGGAATTATGTTGCAGAATTGGATCCTCGACATATATGCCTGTTTTTTGACGGCGTAGATGAGATCCGGGACAAAGATGGTTTCCCTCAACTCGCCCAGGTTATCCAATTTATATTAGGGATCCCGAATACCAAGCTATGTGTCTCTACTAGACCTGAGGAGCACATCATGAGGTGGCTTAAAAAGGCAGAAGCTGATAGAATCATGCTTGAGGAGTTGACAAGGTTCGATATGCATGCATTTTTGCAAGAGAGATTTGATCCGCTGCTACTCAGAAGTACTTTCTCCCCTAAGGCCTTCAATTATCTACGCCAAGAACTCGTTAACAAGGCCGAAGGTGTATTCCTGTGGCTTCATCTCGCAACACGAAGCATCATTGAGGGTATCGAGAACGGGGACTCTGAGGACTTCCTCTTTGCACGTCTTCATGCGCTTCCTTGGGATCTTGATAATCTCTACGTTGACATGTGGGAAAGAAGGAATTTAAGGAACAGTGTATACCAGGAAACAGCGGCGCGATATTTTCGTTACGCCTTAAGGAGCTCTGATCTGGCATACGGGACTTCTCAGCAGTGGGTGACTGTTCACCTACCTACGACCTTTCAAATAGCTTGCGCTGACAGTGAGCACATAATTAAAGCACTGCTCTCTGGCTCTCGTATACTTGGAGTGGAAGAGATCCGACAAATATCCGATGAGACGGAAGTTTCAATTCGCACGCGCTGTGCGGGATTATTAGAGATCCGGCCTCAAGGTGACAACCAATCTATTTCTTACCTCCTTGGTAACAATCAAAATACAATCGATGAGGCACTTGGCAAGGTGGTATTCATGCATAGATCAGCACATGATTTCTTAGCAGACACAGAAGAAGGCCAGCAAATTCTAGGGCGTGCACCTTTGTCAGATTTCGCTTTACATACCCGACTCCTCAAAGGCTTGATATCTATGGTCGTAGCCTCTCATACGAGCTGGAAGTTGGTGGTGCATGCAAGAATAATTCACGTTATCACCTGCTTCGCGGAGGACTGGGGTAGTGAAGGCCTGCAAGTGGCTATGGAGATGCTCGACATCGTTCGGCCAGTATACGAAAAGGCATACATGAGAAACTTTCTCTATCCATGGATGCCTCATGTCCCATTCTTCAGTAACATTCTTGGACATCCCGCTTTTGAGCGTTATGTTATCTCCCGTCTCAGGAATGAAAGCTCAAGAAGTGAAGCAACAAGCGTACTTCGTGAGGGATGGGACCCAGACCTTCACAGATACCAGCTATCGAAGGGATTGATCGATGTTCTACTATCAAAAGATGCAGACGCACATGAATACGGGGAAACTAGTCGTACTGAAGACATGATCCCGTTTGTCAGAGAGGGTACGGCATTCACAAATCTTCTCACATCACACGTGAATGCCACACAGAGGAGCCTGTACAAACACGATGGCCAGTGTTACGTACAAAATGGGGCTACCGGCATCTCATTCCAGATGTCAGAAACAGCGATACGCATGGCAATGACGTGTCAGGATTTGAATGCAACCGTGTTATTGTTGAGAAGCTTCACTGACTATGGGGCCATGGTTACAATGGCCTTGACAGAGTTAGCAGGCAATCTTGCCGAGTCGCAATTTGGCGGCAGTCATTTCGTTATTTTCGAGGTAAACGTTCAGTTCCTGATTCTGTATCTGACATCAAGACTCAGCGGTGATGTCGCTCACGCTTTACTGGGAGGTCTTGGCGCTCACAGTCTCATTTCAAAACTAGACTGTCCCTCAGTGAAAGCACGATATTTTCTCACTGCAGAGTCAACAGATGACTGGATGGGAATTGATAAGGCA
The DNA here is from genome assembly GCA_013396165.1 of Fusarium globosum. Classification (NCBI taxonomy): domain Eukaryota; kingdom Fungi; phylum Ascomycota; class Sordariomycetes; order Hypocreales; family Nectriaceae; genus Fusarium; species Fusarium globosum. Next base: position 65,206 of record JAAQPF010000513.1, read on the forward strand.
TATCGATTGGCATGTCAGCGTATCCCTTCAGATTCGGCTGTACTACCAGGATGGGCTATAGTCCGCCTTTTCGGGGTCATGCTCAAAGGATGCTCAACAAACCCTAGTACGCCAAGTGAGGGCCAAACAGACTTGGAGATAATTTCACAACTCGTCGATGATTCAAATACGGATGAAGTAGAATTTGAGGCAGCAATCACAAGTTTAGCCAAGGAAAGGTTGGGCTTTTGCACATACCAAGATGCTGGTAAAACCCCCACCGTTGACTACCTGAGAAGCCGAGAATGTCAGGAGAAACGACATTTGTTTCCGCTGACTATGGGTAAATTGGAAATGTCAGCTTCTGGTCATATATGAGGAATAGTTAAAGAGCCAATCTGTTCTTGTATAGAGCATCAAAGATTTCTACAATTGTGGACTAGCAAATAATGATCCTTAAGTTGAGAAGGGTTTGAATTTTGGAAGCCATACGACGCCAGATGAGCGTATCAGTAGCATTTACTCAAGATATCACATCTTAATCGCGGATTAAACATCAGTTACATCGCGATATTTTCCCCTTTATTGGTCCTTTAATGATTTTCTTTCTGGTACTCATGCCACTATTGATATATATTCTCCTAACGAAGGCCTGAATCTACTCCAGTCCCTTTCTATAACCAAAAATACCCTTAGTTGGCGGGTCTCGTTCCTGTTGTGCAATCTTCTCGGCTTCTGAAGCAATCAGCTCTTTTGTTGCTAGAAGACTCAACACCTCCATCGTCCATTCCTGGCATCTTTTCGTATTGACCTGAAGAGAAATTGTTAGTCGCCCTAAGCCTTATTGAAAAGTCCCTTACCCCATCGATTGGTGCACGTATGTCTTGCCCTTTAGGAGGGGGGTTTACAGAATCCGCAACTCGCTCAATAAGGCTTCTTGGTGTATTCTCTCTTATCTCTTGTTCTGATTCTGGGTAGTTGTAAAGGATTGAATCGTCGATCATCCCAAGAAACACCAACTGCTTCAGGTCCGGGTACGCTTGAGTGTTGTAGTTCCTGTGGACCTCGAATGCGAAACCGGACATGAGAGGTTCTCCCACAACATGTATTCTTGTTCCAATAGCCTTGAGAGACCGGAAGTCTTCACTGATAGTATCCCGATCATATTCTGCGTTCGGGATGAAGAGGGCGAAGTGAGAGCGTTGATTCACGGCTCCGCCAGACTTGGCAAGATATAGAGAGTGGACTGACATGATGAGCTGCGACAATAGCTTTATAATAGTATATGACCCGTATTGATGGAAAAGCTAAATTCTGAGAGCATTTTTATTTCTTGTCGACATTTCAAGAAGCGGGGTTTCTCAGCTTTCTGGACAGTAATTGGCTAACGGAGATTATATGCAAGGTTCGACCAACAGACCTCATAAACGGGTACTCACAAAGTCATGCCATAGGACGATTTCGCAATGTCCATGGTCACCTACTACACAGCAAACAAACAAATAATCGTTCGCAATTCGACAGTATCATCTCCGGGCCCAAGTCCACTTCCAGGTCTCAATACACTTCTCATAACGCGCTTCCGCCCACTTCCTCTGCTCATCACCTGGCCCCAAATACTTCTGACGCACAGAAACCATATGCTCATAAAACTTCAAAGCCGTATACACATTTCTGTTCTGAAGATATGACTCTGCAAGACTATTCTCAGAAGACATAGTCATCTTATGCACCTGCCCAAGAGTCTTCCTCTGAATAGGTACCAGGTCCTCTAAAAGTGAAATGACCTTTGTAAGCTCCTTGATCTTCAAGTACTGCTCGATGAGGGATACTTGAATCTTGAGGGTGTCGAAATGTGCTTTGCCTAGGATGTGCTGCTGCATCGGTAGAGTCTCCTCTAGAAGGGATATGATTTTCTTCCGTTCGCCTTTGTGCTCGTATGAATAGGCGAGGTGGTTCTTAACAGCAATGAGAATCGGGTCGTCTTTTGCGATTTTGCTTTCCGCCGCCTCAATCCCCGTCGAGAGAATCTCAGCGGCCTTTTCATACTCTCCAGCATAGTTATAGCATTTCCCCAGTTCACCCAGGAGTGTCAACTTTTCCATGGCGCTCCTTTTAGTGCCAGCTCTCCTGAGCTTCTCCAGGCGATCAATTTGATGCTTTGGCGCACTGTTAAAACGATGGCACTTTGCGAGAACACATGACGCCTCCAACAAGCTGCTCTCATCTCTTGGAATATGCTTCCCTTGGAACGCCAATGCCTTTTCCGAAAGCTGAATCGCCTTTGCTGACTGCCCTGTTTCTGCATAGGCTTCTGCAAGGTCGAGTTCAATGCGAAGACGCCGCTTGGTGTGCTTGAATGAGGATTTCTTTACCCATTGCACAGCTTGCTGAAGCCATGAAATTGCTAGGGTGCTGTTTCTTTGCCTTAAGAGCCAAGATCCGACTTTATACATAAGCTGAAAGCGATCGTCCAGTCTCAGATCAAGATCTTGACAGTTATTAAGGACACGGATAGCATGAGCCTGGTACGTCTTCCAGGTTAATCTCTTCGACCAATCCACCGGCGGGACAAGCTCGTTTAGGCGCTTTGTTACCATTTCCGTCAGGCCCTTGGAAGCTTTCTTTCGTTTAGCCCATACTCGGATGCATAAATGAATGATAGTGGGCATGTCGAACATACTGCCCCCTTGCCTTGGAGCCAAGAGAAAGAAGCTACACAATATACCGATAGACTCTTCGAGTTCGGCCTTTCCACCCTTGATTTCATGACCGGCAAGAATTGTTCTTGGGATGGAAGATGGTCCAGTTTGAGAGATGAACTCAAGTAGCCTCGCGGCACGTGGATTGACTTTCTGAACTGCATCGAAGCATTTCATAACGTTCTTGAGTATGGAGTCCTCAGAACCTGTCCCTTCGCTTATCTCGTCGGTACTTTGCGAGACAAAAGGAAATGCATCTTGGCCGGAGCTGCGCAGTAACTCCAGAAATTTGGCTATCGTCAGATGGGAATGGTTGTTAAGATACCTCGCTGCCAGTTGAATACTCAACGGAAGACCATTCAGTTCAGATAGTAGTTCCTTCACTGTATCTTCATCTGAAAGCAGCCCCTTGTTGAACAGGGAATGTCTTAGAATGGAGATTGCGTCTGGGATTTCTAGCCCACTGACTTTGACGACCTTGTTCACTTGATTTCCAACGGCGGCGGTTGCAGCTTTCATAGAATGTGTAATGAATAAGATGTTGCCCTCCTCACCATAAGGTAGATCGCTGAAAACACTCTTGGGCTGAGCATTGGGACTTGATGGACCGTTATCGGTATCAGCGTCGTCAATAATGAGAAACCACCTTCCAAGACGTTCTGACGATAAATAACGATGAAAAAGGACTCTTGCATCAGTAGACTTCGACTCATGTTCATAGCGGCGAAACAGATCCAACTTTTGTGCAATCCGCGAATAGGACTCCTCGAAGTTGCCTGCTGAGAGCCAAAAGATAGAGTATTTCGGGTATGATGAATGAACCCATTCTGCAAATTGAATTGCGATTTGGGTCTTGCCGGACCCGGGAAGCCCCGAAAGTGCCGCTCTCTGGTGTTGATCTTGGGGGAAGGCGGCCTGTAATTTTTTGAGGTAGTTGGGTCTGTCTATAGAGGAAGAGGGTAACTTTGTTGGTACATAGTAGCAAGGCTGTGGTCGTGACTTTGTCTCCCAAGATGTAGGTTGCTTAGGCTGATTTTCTTGAGAGCTTTCTGGACCCTGTGGACTCGGGCTTGAAGTCACGAAATCTTGTTGTGGCTGAGAAACATAAGTACTTCGTGGGACTTTGCGGGATAGTCGAATGCACATACCGTGATCAGCAGTTCAAAATCCGGCCTAGTACTCCCTACAAAGCAAATAATTAGCTCCTGTATTCCCATAGTTATTTAGTACGTACTTTTCTTCAGTATTAGGTTCTCGACGCATCTCTGGACCCAGAAACTTTGGACTTGACTGTCCAAATACCTATCGGTGGCAGCCTGAATCTCCCTTTTCTTCCGGTACTCCTTCATCCCTACAGTCTGCAGTCCATGATCGACGTTGAACCGAAAGTATCGCCCTTGCTCAAAGTGCTGCCTCCACCGCTTAATCGATGCCTCTGCTATCTTCTCAGCATCTGTTGCCATTTTAGCCAGGGCACCTATGAATTTGTCGACTCGATCGTCAATATTATATGCTGGAAGTCTGCCTGTTCCTATCGATATGAAGCATTTGACAAGTGGCTGCAGGTTGCCTGTGCTCGGACACCAGATCTCCATGGCCTCTTCTTCAACTTGGTCGACTGGGTTGTTGGCTCCGAGAGCCCCGTCCACAAATTTCATGCCCTCGATGGAGACCGGGTTGAAGAAAGTGGTTGCAGCGGATGTTGCCCGAGCTGCTTGGCAGATGGTCGCACTAACAGAGCTTTTATGGCTGTTGTAACTCCTGAATCGACATACAGCCGCGTCGAGCTTTGAGGTTGCACAAACAAAGCTAGCAGGTTTCAAAGGTTAACGAATTGATCTATGAGGAAAGCTAAATTGATCGGCGGGGCTTTATACTCACACCTTGCAGTCAGGTTTACGGCTATCAACCATACTGTCTGTTGACGATAGACCTCTGTCCTTCAAAGTCTTCTCGATAGCCGCTTTGAGTCCTCCAGAATCGAATCGAGCCTGCGTCTGCCCCAGCAAGCTAAACTTTGACTGGTGAACCCTTGCCTTGTCGTTGAAGACCACCTTGATAAGGTCATTATAGGCCGAAATGCATTCGTCGACATCCATTTGCAGCCTTCCGAGCATGATAGCGATCAGTCTGTCAATGCTGGTAAGCAATAGTGCATCCTCGGGACTTTCTCGCAACCCTTACCCGCCCGTACTCGTGCCTCCAATTAGATCGAAGATATCCGCTGGCTTCTGAGGGCTTTGTCCCAATCGCTTCCTCTCGGAGTTATGTCCATCCATGATACGTTTGAGGACGTATAGTGAAGATAAGCCGCGTACCCCGCCTCCATCGAGAGACAGCATACAAATGCCCTCCTCATCCAGCAAGCTCACGCTCGGCAAATTTGAAGGCTGTCCGCTCATCTCCTGTCGGTTTAGTATATGATTTGAAGAAGAGATGACAAAGATCGAGATTTCAAGCTCAGCCTCGTCTTCATGCCAGTCAGACTGACCATATGCACGTTGAAGCCAGCTGCTTATCTATTCCACCGCTCATTGGCCTAATCCGGCTCGTATTCCCCCAACCCCAACGCCCATCACACTCTCCACCGCTACACTTGAAACTGTTACTACGTGTTCAATCGCTTCTATTCATCTTCTTATTGCGCCCGTTTTTCTCACACAGCAACTATTCTACAACCCTCCTCTCATACCCATCTCCTCTCC
>JAAQPF010000514.1:0-50693 GCA_013396165.1 Fusarium globosum
TAGCTATACTATATAACTATTTACTATATAGCTACACTTTAACTAACTTAATTGACTTAAAGACTTTTCCCAGGCTGGACTTCTGGCAGTATCCCAGCCTTGACAAGTTCATGAATGAGATCCAACAACATACCATCACATCCCTCAGCGGCCATAATCCTGACAGATACCGATAGATACTCTGCATGTCTGGTGATGCTGCTATGATACCTGGTTTGACCAATTGGAATAGAAAAATCCGGATTTCCAACCATTGGTGAGATGAAACCCGTATTCAGGCCAAGTAGAACCCCTACCAAATCACCAGAACCCATGGCGCTGCCGTAATCGCTTCTGTATTCAGGTGCAGCATCTCTGAAAGTATAGAGCATAAGACTTTCTGAACACGTTTCAGAGTTCTTAGGGAGCATGACCTCATCCCACCAAGTCTTGAACATGGTCTTATTTGCGATTGCTTCGTCAAGCAGCGGAGGAAGACTATCAGACCAGCTCCAACTCCCATTGGTGGAGGGATTCACGAAAGGTACACGTCCATCGTACGCGGCTGCATAGTCCTTGAAGAATGGATCTCGGACAAGGCGAGTCTGTTGTTTGGCCGAAATCACTGCCCATGTCGATCCAACAAACTCCTGCAAGTCGCTTGGCGTACCGGCTGGGTGACTGCGAGACCACTCTTCCGTATGATTAAACGTTGAGAGGTCAGCTGACAGAAACTCGACTAGCCTATCAACGAATTGAACGACAACGCGGTCCGAGTCTGAAAGGTCGGCATCCTTTGTTGAAGGAAGGTCGTATGTAAGAACTCGTTTCGGATATCGCGTATAATTCGTTGTGAGATTCGAGTACATGACCTTGCAAGCAGTCGCCCAAATCTCTGCATCGCGAGCCAAAAACCCAGCTGTATCAAACTCAGGTCCCAGCGGTATAACCCGCGACAAGTCCACCAGACCATGCGTCGGGCGGTTCCCGAAAATTCCGTTGTCCTCGGCTGGTACCCGAATAGACCCTCCCGTATCAGACCCCAAAGCTAGATCCAACCAATGGTAGGAAGCGATACCCGCCCCCGCTCCGGACGACGATGATCCGACTTCTTGATACCCGTCGCCTCTGGGATTGAATGGAGCCTGGTAGTCGATAGCATCTCTGGCATTTTCGGGTGCGGCGAATTGAGTCGTCTTCATTCTGCCGACCAGGACGGCTCCGGCATCTAGTAGTTGTTGTACGGCGGGTGCAGTGCCATTGGCCTCGGGGTAGATATCATAGTAGGCGCGGCTTCCAGCCCCAGTCTTGAGTCCAGAAACGTCATAAATATCCTTTACGCCGATGCGCACACCAGCGAGCGGATAGTCATCACTTGGTGGATGGTAAATTCTCGAAGGAACACCCACTGTAATGGATGAGGAGCCAGGGAGAGCAGCGGGGAGTGGAGCGAAAGATCCGCCCGAGAGGGGTATAACGCCTTGGGTGAAGGCACCTTGAGTATCGAGATAGAGGCGGTACGGGGTATGTAGGGAACCTGTCGATGGGTTCAAGATGTAAGGACCGTTGGGAACGTTGAAAGTGTAATCAATTTCTTCCCACGACGATGACATGTTCTCTTGATATTGGTAGTTAGATAGACCGGGAACATCATCCGAGTCTTTCTTAACGTAGATTTCTGTAACTGTGAGTGTAATCTTCTAATTTTGAGAGATTAATAACGCACCTTGTAAAAACCCTTTATTGAAAACATCATCCTGAGCAAGCCAAGCCTTGATGGTGTCGTTGAAAGTAGACTCATCGAAACGATTATCTATTGCCTCAAAGACCGTCACCGGGACAAATCCGAAATCACTATGGTGATGCAGGCCAGAAGATGAGGGGAGAACTCCGACCGGCTCAGGATCGACGAAGTAATAGACACCATTGACAGTCACGGTTGCGCCAAGGTTGACAAGGCCGGTACGTGCAACCCCATAGAAAGCTGCGAGGGTAAGAAGTGATACAGCATGCATAGTTTGTACTGCTGAAGCCAATATCGCATTTGTAGTTGAGGTGAGTGGTTGGAAGCGTCCGGAGTTCTGATAATGAGGACGGTCGAGGTAAGGCGCGCGGTTCCTTTTGAAACATTTGATTGGCAGCTCAAGTTCCACTTGCAGTTTCACAAGGCAAGGTCTCAGTTAGCACTATGCCGAATCTGTGTAAGCTTAGCTCTTGGATTATGTCAATAGTAACAGCAGTATTCTCGATTCTCAAGGAATTTCAGGACTGCGAGAGAAATGTTGGTTAAGCTATCTAATCGGAAATTGCGCCTAGATAAGATATCTCGTGGTGCAGACCTGGATCCTTCATAATCACTAACCCCAAAAGCGTAACGTGGCGGGGTTAGTAGCTAAGGAGCCGCTGAATAAGCAGTCAGCAATGCGATGTAAAGTCGAGTACTTAAGTTAAACAGGAACCCGGACTGCGGTCAAAGTTTTATCAGGATTTTTATAAATACTCTTACTCTTTACTCTCTCTATCATATCTCTTGTTCATCATTATGTCATCAGAGCGTCGCTGGGATCAACGCCGCTTTCGCCTCGAGGAGTCGACAACCCTCAACGATGGCAAGCGCACTATTTTTATCGAAACCATGACTCCCGGAACCACTGTCCCGCCTCACTACCATACACGCTTCTCAGAAACATTTGATCTCATCGAAGGGTCTATCTCTGTCTACAAGAGTACTGATCCCGATGTGGAAGCTTTGGAAGCTTCTGCCCAGCCACTAGAAGTGGGCAAGCCTCAGACTGTCACGCCAAACCTCTTTCACAAGTACCTCGTCAATGATGACGGAGGCGCTGTTTTGCGAGTCATCCTTGAGCCAGGCGATGCGGACTTTGAGAGGCTTTTGAAGATCATGAACGGGCTGGATGCAGATGGAAAGCTGGCGAAGATGGGCGACAGCTTGGTGCTTATGGCTGTTGTCATGGAGCTTAGCGACGCTCATCTTATTGGTCCCGCGAAGGGCATGTTGGATGGCGTGAGAAGAGACCAGAAGGATGAGATTGAGAAGCTTAAGGCTGAGTTATTGGAGGCTTATGATACTGAAGAAGCGTTGCAGGGGCTTCTACAAGGGCGATAATAGTAGCTTGTAGCTCTACCCATTTATCTGCATCACATATCGGCAGCTTCAGTTGCCTCCACCATATCCTCCTTGAGAATAACCACCGCCGTATCCCCCTCCCTGTTGATAACCTCTACCATAACCGCCTTGACCACCTGTAGACTGAGCATTGGCCATGTTAACAGTGATACGATTTCCATCAAGGCTAAGGTTTTACGCTGTCAGATCATCCATTTCGAAAACCTCACTCTGAGAACTTACTCCTGATCGTTCAAGGAGCCAATCGCAGTGCTGGCTTCCATTGAATTGGCGTAGGTAACATACCCGAAGCCTCGAGAGCTACCAGAGTCACGGTCCCGCATTACAATCTGCTTAGTGGATTAGTATTATCACTTTAAGAGCGGAGGAAATCTTACGGAGTCCAAGACTTGGCCGTAATTTCCGAACGCTTGTCGAAGGCTTTCATCGGTTGTGCTACCGGCAAGGTTTCTAGTCAAGGTAAGCTCTCTGCCAAGTCATCGCCCAGTGAGTACTGCTGGGAGATCCTACCCGACATAGAGTTTGGAAGACATGTTGACTTGTATTGTTATGGAGTAATTAATCGCAATGTGGTTGTTTGAGAGATATGGGAATCAAGTGAGAGAATGAGGGTTTGCCGTTCTTATACCCAAAATTCGGCCAACAACATTTCCCCCTTGCTTACATTTGTGACGTTAGGGCACTCAAATCACCCGAGTCATTCGCGTCATCGTGCAGAGCACGGCACAATGTCTTTGACTTGGGATCTAGTATGTCTCATAGCGAGGCGCAGTTACGCCAATAGTCAAACTTCTTTTAGTCTATATTCGGTTAGCTATATGGACTCACTCTGCCCCCCGTGCATGTCTCAGCCCGGCTGAGGATCAGCTGCAGATTCTCTATTATCAGAGTTTACTATGACTATAGCGATGACGAGTCTTAGTCCTTGCATGGCTTGGGATTACGCTGTGGCTGGGCCAGTATTGAATTTGCAAGGGTTTCCGACTCGTCGCTATCCTGGTTACCGCTGAGGCAAGTCGTTTATCTTGGTGTAAACTCGAGTCTCATTCTTCCAAGAGATACCTAAATGAAGCTTTATAGGTTGTAACTCTTATGCAGGCATAACCAAACTATAAAATGCCTATTAAGTTCTCCATGCCATTTCAGCTTAATTACAATTCTTAACGGAAAACAACACATGTAGCTTACAATTTGCTCTCCTTTGTAGCTTTGCAATATAAATAAGAACGATTCAACCCATAAGTCTATTAAAGCTGTAGACTGTCTTCCTTAATACCACTATGTGATTTTATCTCCTCTGTCGCTCTGGTGCATAAGTCACTTTAATTCTGCGGCCGTTGATTCTAGTTTTCCTTTTTATCAGCTACCTACTTATTCTCTGAATATGCTTAAACTTACTCTGTGTTATCTAAGTACTTCTGAGTGATTGCGGCGCCTTCTGGGCTGTCATGAAATATGAATCCATATCTTCTGCTTCGGCCAGTATCCGCATCGCGCATTACAAGCTAATAAAACAGTTAGCCTTTGCCTGCTTAGGAAGCCTTGGTGGACTGACCGCCCTTTCAGCCTCATAACGCTCGCTAAATGCATCAAGAAGATCATCCTCTGTGGTATTCCAGCTGAGGTTGCTATAAAGAGATGGGTCAGAGGGTTGTTTATGCCATGACAGGAAGAACTTACGAGATGTGGAGCGTCTTGGTAGCCATGGTGTTTTTTGGACTTGAGCTATTCATAAGATACATAACAACTTCTGACTGTATATAGAGACTACTTACTATACTAGAGAGATGGAAGACCACTCGGCATTCGAAAAGTGAGGTAAATCTGAGCATTTAAGAGAGTCGACTATCATCTGTTCTTTCTCCTCCTGCCACTTTCCTCTCGAGTTCTCATCGAACTGCACGTCTTCATCTGCACCAATACCATTCTGAACTGTATGAATTACGCCGTCTTGGTACAACTGACTCATGCAATTCCTGGGAAAGTTGATCAATGAGGAGGCATGCCGTACAGCATATTCGTGCATCTTAGAATCGAAACTTTGTTCTAAGTCCGTGATATCTTTGGCCCTGCCATTTACCGTTTCGCCAATTCCTTGTTGTACGATGGTATTGCTGATCAATGGGCCAAGTTGAGAGGGCAAAGTCATATCTTCTTGCCACCTCCCAACTCTGATAAACTGACTTTCGCCATCTGTGACTTCCTCTTCAACAATGATTCCATGTCCCTCTGTGTCGTCGGGGCCGAACTTGATGACTTCTTGATATTTATCTTTGCGCAGAAATAGTGGGATAAAGAAGTAGCGAGAGGATTTGCTCAATGTTTTGCTGAATGACAAAATAAATACAGCATGGCCATCTTCTTTCTCTCTGCATGGGATAAGTGTCAGGCAAGCTAAGCCCGTTGACAAGAACTCGATGTTCGGAGTGGTCCTGAAGAATGATGGCAACTTGTGCATATCCCCAATCCCGGCTAGTTCCACAGGAATGAGGAGACATCTGAGTCGAAGAATGGCCCGATGAAAAGAAACATAAGGATCAGTATCAGGTGGTATAATAGACGTTTGATTAAGTAGAGCCAGGCAGTCGAATCTGTCTGATTTGAATGAATTCGGTTCTGTCAGGGAAATTCGCGGGCCCTGCCCATTGGCTACCAAGAGACCAGGAAGAACTGACCCAGAAAAGCTTAGCCAGGACCACGACGGCAGTATCATGCTCTGCGTGCCCATTGTGGTAGGCTTCACTTGAGTCGGTTGTTCTCTTACTATGTCCGGCACCCAGAGGAGGTCCTGCATCCATCTCTCAAGCCATATGCCCGCAAGATAGGTATCGCCAGTCGACTTCGCCACAGCCCTCGCAATTCCAGAAAAGGCGACAAGCCTGTCTTCCTCGAATGTCAGATGGCAAGCGGTATATTGCTCAACAAGCAAGTTCCAATACTCGTCACTATCGCTGCCTGTAAGACTGTCAAGTCCTTGGCGGCGTGACATGTGCGGAACACCCAAAGGAGAGGTCTCACTTGCGATAAGCGGGCCCAGTGAGTCGCCCTCGCACTCCCAGTATAGCTCCTCGTTTCCGAAGCAGAGGATTCGTCGTGACAGGCATCGCTCCTGTAGAACCCAAGCCCTTTTGTTGATGGGCGCGTTGTTCACATCGAAAATGTAGCTCCCAGTGTTTTCTACCCTGATAAACGCGTAGTTGTGTGCATTCGTCTCAATATCCTGGCTTGACGCAGCTCCATCTGATATCACAAGATTCCTGAGATAGGTATACCAGGTTTCTTGGTCGGTTTCTGTCAGTGTAATGCGCTTGTGGGACTCCGGCCGAGGCCGGGCTATGGTATTCGGTCGGCAGCGGCGGAAAACAGTAGAGTCCGAGAACTCCCATAGTATCATCAGGGTTAGGAAAGCATAGCGGTAGACATCAAGCATTATAGGAGCTTCATGACAAAAGTCTGCACCATTATCGTCTTGGATAATACAGAGTGAGTCAATCCAGATATATCTAATCGGTATTGCACGACATATATCAAGCATATCTCTGTAGTTCTGTGGCAAGATGCTATCTGGCTGAGAGTCGCAATACGCGTCGTAGTTCTTTTGCAGGAGCGTCGGCGTGTTCTCAGTCCATCGATGTGAGAGCGCAACGTAGGGAAACCGTTCTTGCCGAGTCTCGATTATGCGCCACGTTTTGGAATTACTGGTGCCAAGATCAAGTAATCGTGTAGGCATTTTTGCCTCTGAAGGCGGTGTCGCTCGAGCCATGCATGATGGGTGATTCTTGCCGCAGAGTCCAATCCACCGATTTGCTACCTCGGCGGCCGACTGAGCAGTATGTTGGGCTGGAATTGGGTTCTGGCTTTCTGTCTCTGTTTTTATTTAGACGACTCCTCACCAGCGCTACTAAGAGTGACTTTATCACTCACCTTGAAAGAGCTCTCTTGATGTCTTTGTGATATTCAGCCGAAGCCTCGTCGCCTTTAATCCAGCACCCTCAAGACAGACCCATATGTTAAAGAAGTCATCTTCGATATCGAAATGAGCATAAGTGATCGTCGCTTGAAAGTCGGCGACTCTCTCATCGCTTGGTGACGCGAATGGCGATGATCGAATCGCCCGCCAACAGATCCAACAGAGGGGACAGTCAGCTTCCAAGGACGCCACAAACGTCTCCCAGGACGAGTGCAGTGATAAACGCCCTTTCATGAGCCATTGGACTTGCGAAGGCTGTTTGCTGTCTTTTTTCTTTTCCCACGTGTATGGCTTCGATGATGGTCCATTGGGAATTATAGGAGCATCGCCAACCCCATCTGAGAATGGAAAGTCGGGTAAGGCTTCTTGGCAGATTTTGCAAAGACTCATAATAATGACAAGAATTCCAGATGATTAATTCGAGATCTTAATAATTATACAGCGATGAAAGGGTCATGGTAGGCGATTCTGGTATATAATATCTCAAATCTGGTCCAGGGGTCATGATATGACACGATTCCCGCGATGCTGATTGGAAGGATCTGTCGCTGTAACACTGTAGCTAGGCGCGCGCTTATCACAGAATAATGCCATTAATCCGCCGTCTGTCTATTTCGATTAGTCAAAACTGCGTACAATTCTTCCCTTGCCGTAAAATAAGGGGATACACTTTAAAGACTGATGCAGAGGCATGCAACAATTGCAAGATGGCATTTCGTGAAGAATTTCCATGTCAAGATCATCTGTCTTTATCGATAAAGCATGTGTGGGTTGCTCTGGCCAATAAAGCCCTTCCAGACTGAACGCGGGTGGCGCGTACTGGTCGGAAATAAAGTGTCATCCTGCGATATGTCCGAATCGGCCGAATGTGTTACAGAGGATTGCTTACCCTATATGCACTCTACTGATATTGTTGGCAATGTTACGCGGTTCCATCGGATAGATTAATTTTCAGAGAAGATAACTGCTGTAAATTATTCCAGCAATGAAGATAGTATGCAAACGAATTGAAACTGTCATCAATCGAGATCGACACTGATAAAGCATCTTTGCGAATGACATTTCATAAACCCACAAAACCAAAACAGGCGCTATCATCTGGGTGTGATCTGCGCTCTCTTTTGCGCCCAGTATCTAAACATAGACAACTTCTATTACCTGATCTCGGGAGTATGCATTAAAACATGCGTCTTCTGATGTCAATTTTTCTGTGAGCGACAAAGAAAGTCATGCATGGGGCACGCGTTACTTTGTTGGCGAAGCGGAAATCGAAGAGATGATAGCTAATCGATAAGCAATATCGTTATTCATAGCCGATAAGAGACCGTCTTGTGGGATATCTTGAGCAACCAATTAAAATAACCCGGTGACTCATGACCCCTTCCTCTCGGGAACAGGAGGTCTCGGCCTAAAATGTCCCGAACCGGCCGACTGCGCTCGGAGGATCGCCTGCCCTGCATATGCTCTGAGGATTTTGGTCGCTAGATGTAAAACGATTCCTGTAATAGATTATCCGTCACTAATGATTATAATATTCGAGTTGTTCCAGCAATAAGACGTGATTATTGTAGTCCAATATGTTATTATGCATACACTCTTATAAATAAATAACTAGATTTAACCTACAAAAACAAAACATGGTTTAAAGCAAGCAATGCCATATCAATCTAATCTACACTCCATCCTAGATCCATTTTTTAAGCGTAAATAGTACTTTATTTCAAGGAGTACTAATTATAGATATTCTCTCTATAATTATACTTATACTTAAAAGGTTATGTAACAGAGTTTAAATAATCTCATTATACTATTCAAGGCTTGTCTGACTAGTAACCCATTACTCTTGTTTCCTGCCATAATCGACCAAGCTAGCCAATCACTGTACCATAGTATAGCAGGTCTCTTCACGCTGTCGCTTAGCAGTTGAAAGCCCTCTTGCACTGATCGACTATTAAAGCATTGTCAGCAACTACTCTTATGAACATCAGAAGAAGGGGACTCACTGGCTCTGTTAAAGCAACTAGCACAGCGGCAGCTTAGTGCACATCCCGTATTCCAGACAGCAAGGCAAAGGTGATAGTCCTTCTGGTTACAGGCTCTGGTCTCAAGAACTGGCGCAACGGATCGCTCCTCAGACAAGCTGCCGTCTTCGAAACCGATGGCATCGTTCCAGATCTTCTGCCACACGGGGTCAGAGGTATCGACTACTCCGGAGAACATGGCGAGGGAGGGCTCCTCGTCGGCCTTGGGGGCGGCCATGGCTAGGGTGGCGAGGTTGAGAAGATAGATGAACTTCATGATGATGGAAGTGGTGCTGAGAGTCTTGAGAGAGTGTGCTTGTTGAGTTGTGAAGTGCTTGAGTGATCTGGAGGACTACGAGCGACAGTTTGACTCTTTTATACCTTTTTCCACTCGTATTTCTACCCAAGACCCTTGCTCCTTGTTAGGTCATGGAAACTCTATTACCCATGAAAATATCCACTTGAGGACTGTTGGTTCTGTCTTATTGATAGTTTTCACACTACCATGGTACGAGAAACTGTGAAAAGAGCCTGTCTCTGCATACAAAATGTTGTTGGCTGTGATTGTGCGGCGTAGTCTATACTCCCAAGTCTATCCCACGCCACTGTTCACTATGAGACTGCCATAGTTATGCAGTCAGTTGGTGAACTCAATAACGGAGGACTTAATTTCAATTTGAATCTATATATCATTGTTCAACGCCTTCTCTCAGGGTGTGGTCTATGATACTAGAAGCAGCTTGAGTAGGTTGTCAGTCATCATGATACCCCTGCTAGTTACAAATGACTTTGAGTGGCCAGTTATGCTTACGTCCTGTCGTGCCTCTGACCCCTGCCTTGCATAACTCATAATCACACTTCCATCAGCATGTATTTTGCTCCTTGCAAAACATTTCCGGGGCCTGCACGCTCAAATAGGCTGGAATGCGGATACAGGGACTCACTCCATCTTCTACAATCAAGCCCTCACCAAGTGACACATTTTCATGGTTACTTAGGCGTTTATATTCATCCCGAGTACTAGAGTCACGATAATGTCGACACCATCAGACCACTATACAGCCAACGACGCTGGCCGTTGTTTTCGGGTCATCAAGTTCCTCTGCATTGCTAGATGCATGCCGCGTATCGATCGCGAACCAATCAACACCACGGACCTCAAAAGTAGGAAACGGTATAGCGCCATACCGACCAACGGTCAGCTGAAACCCCCGCACTACAACGCGACAATCCAAGCCCAACAAGGCCAGAAAACCCGACAGCACTGACTCACAATAGGTGGACATTCCTGTTCTCCACAACATCTGCACACTTATGGCAGTCTCCCCGACATTGGCTCATACCAATGAGAGACTCGTTTAGACCTGGTTCATGTTGGTTTGTTGCGCTCCAATCACCACGCAGCGCTTCTATCGAGCAGTCACGCGTTGTTGGGAAGGCTAACCTTTAGCGTGTTTTCGGTACTGGCGTCTGTTTTTCGGCGAGGATACAGCTTGCTCTTTTCCCCATGGGGACCTTTTCCGCCATGTGAATGATTCTGGGGATAAGCTACCAGGCCCTTAGCATTTTTAGAGTGGTGGAGCCCCAGAGTTTCCATTCGAGCGGTAGCAGACAAGTGGTATCAGCTAACTACGTTAGATCTGAATCGCGAGACTGAACAAACTATTAAATCTCCCATAGTCGCTCCTGTCGATCAGTTCAGATCATCACTCAGTCTGCATATCCAGTTCCAAGCAGCCATCATGAAGCCCAAGGTTTTCCAGTTCCTCGTCGGCGTGTTTGCGTCCTTTGGATCGCTGCTCTTTGGTTATGATTTGGGTGTTATCGCCCAGGTCATCGCCTCTGGGTCTTATCAGAGGGAATTCAACACGACTCCTACCGATTCTGATACGTAAGTTCCAAAGTCTCCTCATTGGGCGATCTCCGATGAATCTAACTTTGCTGTTCTAGAGGTGCTGTCGTCGCGCTCTTCACTGCCGGCGCCTTTTTTGGCGCCATGTTTGCCGGCCCTACGACTGAATACACTGGACGACGATGGACCATCACCATTGGCTCTTTGATCTTTATTCTCGGTGGCTCTCTGCAAACTGCAGCTCCCGCGATCTCTTACCTCATGGCCGGCCGATTCCTCGCTGGTCTTGGCGTCGGTTTCTTGACCATGATCATTCCTCTATACCAAGCCGAGATTGCTCACCCCTCCATCAGAGGCCGAGTCACCGCTCTGCAGCAGTTCATGCTGGGCATTGGTGCTCTGATCGCCGCGTGGACTGGTTGGGGAACGTTCACAAATTTCAGCGACAACCGACAGTGGCGCATTCCTCTTGGTATTCAGATCATCCCTGCCATCATCCTCGGCGCTCTCATCTTCGTGTTCCCAGAGTCTCCCCGCTGGCTCATGGACCAGGGTAAGCAGGACGAAGCGCTCAAGACCCTTGCGCGCCTCCACTCCAACGGCAACGTCGATGATGCCTGGGTCCGCGCGGAGATCGAGCAGATTCAGGAAAGCATCGCCGATGAGCATGCCAATGGCGCCAAGTCGTATCTTGAGCTCTTCAGGGATATCTCTTGCTTCCGTCGTCTTTTGATCGCATGCGGTCTTCAGGCTTCGATTCAGATGACTGGTGTTTCGGCGATTCAGTACTACTCTGTTACTATTTATGGACAGGCTGGTATTAATGCCGCCGATACCCTCAAGTATCAGGCTATCAACTCTATCATTGCCTTGATTGCTCAGGCTCTTTGCATTGTCTATATCGATCGTTTCGGTCGTCGATGGACGCTTATCTGGGGTAACCTGTTCAACATGCTTACATTTATCATCGCCACCATCATGCTTGTTGTCTATCCTCCCGGTTCCGGTAGCGCTGCCCAAGGCTGGGGCTTTATTATCGTTACTTGGGCGTACAACTTCTCTTTCTCAGCCACTTGCGGACCTCTCTCCTGGATTATCCCTGCTGAGATCTTCGATACCCGCACCCGAGCTAAGGGCGTCTCCCTCGCGACCATGACTTCTTTCGCTTTTAACACCATGATTGGCCAGGTGACTGGTATTGCAATGGGAGCTGTTGGCTGGAAATACTACCTTGTATTTGTCATTTGCAACTTCACAAACGCCCTCTGCGTCTGGGCTTTCGTTCCTGAGACCAAGCAGCTTCCTCTGGAGGAGATGAACTATCTCTTCACCAACGCTCCTTGGTTCATTCCCTTCGTCGACAAGAGCGAGTATACTGCAAACCTTCAGGCTGATCTCGCTCGCAGGGCTGAGGCTATTGATGAGAAGCTTGCTGCTCAGCATGAGACTGGAGAGCACGTTGACAAGATCTAATGTGACATTTTGGACGGATTGGGTAGTTAGATGCAGTTCCTGGCTTTTCATCAGCTAGAATTGGCAATAGACTTATCAATGCAATATAATCTATTATTAATGCTTATGCTTATAACAACGCTATGGTAAACTGTCGCGGCTCAAATGACGCTTCACCTCCTCTGCTCTATCGGCCCCAATAAATCTCCAAGCGCCCCCCGTCTTTGTAAAATCTAGTATACTTAATTTCTCAGGAACCTTGGAAACCAAGGACTCAAGCGTCTCGTTACCCTTGGGGATTTGAGTGAAGAATAAACGATTCCATTGCTTGCCTGTTCTCTCCTCTTCAATGCGTCGTCTTCTTTGCGACTCTTCTAAAGTGCTCTTATGAGCATAAACCTTTTCGATGTTATGTTGCTTGATAGCTTGAGTAACTTTGAACCAAGCCCGACGTGACTCCCATGGTGTTTGCTCTTCTACGGGCGCAACTTTGAGAGGTGAGATTGGGATCTTGTCGACGTGAAACTCTTCGAGAGTTGTTTTAGCTGAGTCTTCAACTTTAATCTCGCCGGTCCATTGGCCTGTGATACGATATAACGGATGGTCCTTGTCATTCGGAGCAAATACTTCAGCGACGACCTGGTTCTTCTGACCGTACCCAAGTCTCCCTTTACCGTGAAATCCGATTTTCGTCAAGTAACCGCTCGAACTGGCAATGTAGGCCGGACCCTCCATCTCTGGATATGGGTTCCCGGTGGTCACACCCTTGACCAAAATTGTTGGCATCGTCATGAGACTTTGCTCATTATGCTTATGATCTTGGATAATTGCGCATCCTGTTGGACGCACGGTGACGCCATTGACCAGGCTGAAGGATGTTTCCTGACCCGCGAAGCCAATCGATGACATACCACGCTCTTTATTATATACAGAGCATGCTGTGACAGGCGGATGGTGCGATACTTGCTCGATAACCAGCTCCGACTTTGACCCAGACTTGTCGGAAAATGAGCCGAGGAATAATTCCCCAAGAAACGGGTTCAATGGCTTCTTGGCGGCATCCGGGGAATCCGCATTGACGAGCTGCTTAAGACTACAGATGTAGTTCTTTGCCAGCAAAAGGGCCCTCACTCCAGCATCAGGTTCATCTGCAGGCTGAAGAAAGAGGTCATGATGACAAGCCCAAGCAGCTGGAATCTCAATGGCTGATCTGGGAGCGAGGATGAAGGGAGGAGCAGTGACATTTGATAGGTCCCCTTTGACAGCGGCGAAATAAGTGAGCACGTCTTTGAGACGGAAGAGGTTTCCGGAATCGGTGCCGACGTCAGCCATTGATCTTGGAGAGAATGGTGGTATATCCGGTGGCGATGGTGTTTCTGGTGGTGATGCCAAGGATGTATCTGGTTCGTTGGATTGATGCATTTTCTATAACAAGAACAGCTTGAACAATGGGTTATTAAGGTGAATTCAAAGACAGCTCGTGGAAATAACGGGATCTGAGATTAGGTGCTGGATATCGATGATCAGGGTCTTGACGTCATTGACATTGGCGTCCGTATCGAGAAACGGTTAACGGCACAGCCCACTATCGCACTCGCTAAGAAAGAAGCGAGTAAGCCAATGACACGCTACAGAATTGGGGTTTGCCCCGCAATATGCGCTGAAGAGGCATCATTTCATATGCCATTCGTCTACCCTACGTATTGATACTTTCTTAAGCATGTGTAATTCGTCACACAGCCTCATTTACACACGCAAACAGAGTTAATCTTGGCTTCTCGGCAATAACACACCCCGGCATGACTATACACTGCCTGCCAGAGCTAGAGCATTTATCTTTACTGCGTCGTCATTTTTGACGTAGCCCCTGCATGTTGTATTTCAGACAGACTAGCATTGACTTCTAGGATACACAATTATTTCGAGAACCGTACGATACTCATAGTTGCCAAGAGTGTAGACTAAAAGGGGTGAGATGAGCTAAAGGAGGAAAACCGACAGTTATGGTTGGAAGTGCTTGAATTATCAAGATTATCAGCCTTGACAAATACATTCAAAACGCGACAGAGACAGAACTAAGAGACAGCCACGCCTCAACCGTCTCAAACTCCACCTCAATCGAGACCGTAACCCCGTCCACCGTAGAACTGATCTCCCTAGAAGACACATAAACACTAAAAGCTTCACTCTTTCCAAGTTCTCTCTCCTCTACTACCTTTTCGCTGACATCGTACACCGCCACAGTCTTGATATTTGCAGATTGCGATGTGAAATTGACCGTGATCTCGTCCAGGGACTTGCCTGGAATGCTGCCATATACGGGCAAATACATCCAAGCTGATAGATCAGTGGCAGATGAGGGTTTTATGGTCATGCTTCCCTGGCTTTGGGTTTTATTATAAGAGGTGGTGGCGGCACTGTCGCCGCTTGCTGAAAGTACAGTAGACATATTTGTTGGCTGCCTGGTCTTTTAAGCTGTTGTCAGGGCTTTTGGTATACTACTTTAACATACCAGTGTTTCTTAATTAGGAAAGTAATTACAAGACATGAGAAAAAGATTCCATGAATTGTATTTGTTCAAGACTCTTGTATTAGTAGCTTAAGATTAAATTATTCTGAGTTATCTCTGCAAGCCCCGCAGCCCTTATACGTGGCCCCTTCTGAAAGGCAGCGCTAGGAGCAATTCGTTCAAGTTCAGCTTGCACTTACTTATCATGACTCTCCGCTTATCAACGAGGAAGCAATGTGGCTGAGTTTAGGCCATAAAACAGGGGCTGAATCCTCAATTCGGCCTAGATGCAATTGCCAACGGTTCGATTCCAGCTGGCAAGCTTTGAGACTGGTGCTCTTCCTAGAGGTAGATTAACTCACCTGCGCATTCGTGATGATCTTGTTTAATTAACAACATAGCCAGATTTCCAGGTTTCAGAAATTGCTCTTAGCCTCGGCTGTTTTCCATGAGGAAGACTTGCTTCTTTTGCTTGGCGTTTGGGCTTTAGTAAAAGTTTCAGGACTCAGTGGCGTTTCAATGTAGACGAAACAGAAGGTATAAGCATAAACGCATCTTTACTGTATCTGGAAATATTCGCGAATAGTGTTGAGACCTGGACCAGCCAGTCGCATCTCAAGTAATCAATGATAATCGGAGAATTACCAATCGTGAGACTGGCCGAGCCGAGGATCTCGGCACTGACGCTGGTTTGCGGTTTGCGTTTCTGCCTCTTTTCTTTGTGTAGGAGCTGAAGCTGTAATCTTGTGTAGATGAAACGAAGATGTTGGGCAAAGACGAGAGTCCTAAATGCAAAGCAGGGTGAAGCGACGAGTATATAAGACACGGCATGGTACTCTGCTTCAGTGCGGCAAAGCTTCAGCATCAACAGGCTCAGCATCAGTCCCATTATCTTCGTGCCTAGCACTTTCTTTTCAATCATTATGAAGCTTTCTGCCTTGATTGTCGTCACCAGCGCGGTGGTGCAGACGCTTGCCCATCCCCAGTTTCTATCAACCCGCGAGTTTGTTCCCCAGGAGTGGATTGCTCCAACTCCAGACGCCTGTAAGTTCTCGCAATGAAGACTGTCACTAGCATTGATGTCTTGTACTGACTGTTCAATGAAGCTCGCGGTCCCTGCCCCGGTCTCAACACTTTGGCCAACCATGGGTACATCCCTCGCGACGGCAAGAACATCACCCTCGACATTCTCAAGGACGGTATGCTTACCGGCTATAACATTGAGAACTTGGATGCTGTTATCCTCTTCACACAGGCCATCAAGACCAGCCCCAAGTATCCCAACACCCGCAGCTTCGATCTGGCTGACCTAGGCCGCCACAACATCCTCGAGCATGACATTTCTCTTAGGTACGTTATGGTTTTCACTTCTCCCAACAA
This sequence comes from Fusarium globosum, assembly GCA_013396165.1. Lineage (NCBI taxonomy): Eukaryota > Fungi > Ascomycota > Sordariomycetes > Hypocreales > Nectriaceae > Fusarium > Fusarium globosum. The sequence goes on from JAAQPF010000514.1 coordinate 16,312, forward strand.
GCGCTAACCCTCGCTATTCAGTCGTTCCGACGCGTTCTTTGCCGATCCGAACCCATTCAACGAGACCGTCTGGGCCGAGTCTCTCACATACTTCCCCGATGATCTGATGACAGTTGAACAAGTCGCCAAGGCGAGAATGGGTCGTCTAGCGACCTCCAAGAAGACCAACCCTGAGCACTCGCTGTCTAAGCTAGCTGACGGCTTCAGCTGGGGCGAGATGGCGTCCTTCTTTGAGATTATGGCTGATGGCACTACCGGCACGGTGGAGAAGAAGTTTATTGAGTACTGGCTGAGTACGTTTCTTTACATTCTTGGTATGATAAAGCTGACAAGACTTTCTTCTGCAGAAAACGAGCGCATGCCGACGGAGATTGGATGGCAGCGACGACCTACGATCATGCGAGGAAGTGAACGTATCGAGTTTACCAGGAAGCTCATGCAGGCTGCTGGCGTTGCCCGTCGTGATATCAAGAGTGACGCTTACGGTCGTGAGCTGGTCATGTGAAATGACAGTGGTATGTGAGCGCGGGACGTTCACGTTACTTAAAGGAGCGCAGGATTACATTGGACTCAACAATGATGAATGCATGCCACACTGCAATGACCAAGGGTAAAGATTTCTGTTTCTACTACATTTGTTATATCATTACTTCCTACACCTAGTTCATAAAGGCTGTATAGGTAATGGAACGGGAGAGCGGAAAGACTTGGGTGATCTTATTTGGTAATTACTGGCTACGTACTCTGTACTTCACAGATCTCTGGATCTGTGCTCTAAGCGTGAAGTGATAGGTCTTCTATTGTATTAGAAATACTTTATTGTGACCGACCTTTTGCCAACTTATGACTTGATATTATCTAACCTTAATCAGTTTAACCTTATGGACTTACTATCGCAAACGAAGGACTTGAATACAATACTAAAAGGCAGAAGATCCAAGTCAAGTTCACAGCTCGTATAACTGCTCACCCAATGCACAGTGAAATTGATCAACTTCAGCATAGTGATCAAACTGCCGCGAGGCAAAAGTTTGGACTTGAGTGATTGAAAGAATGTCAACATTGAAATGGGTCTTGGCAGACTGTCCCTCGGAATGGCAGGGTCCAACCTCAATGTTGCCTGCAGTTTGCACCGCATCAAAATCGAAGGAGAGAACATCTCCATTGCAGGCTTCGGAGGTGAAGTCAGTGTCAAGCTCAAAAAGTACCAATTTGTCGGGCTTGGTCCTTAAAAGACCGTCAAAACCAATCACGAAGAGTTTGTGTCTCTCGTGGCCTACGAAATGCTGCAGGGTCCGATGCTAAAAACAGGTCTTGTTGAGCTGACCCGCATCAGCGGCGGCTTTGGATTCGTTTCGAAACTAAATTCCAACCATCCCTGAGATACACAACTTCCCGCTGTTCGTACCCCCTGATGTTGATTCAATGATCATGTTTCAGAGGCTACGAGGCGCCGGTAAAGTAAAGTACATGACTGAGACGAATGACGCAAATTGGGTTGCTGCTGGAGTTACAGGCACGACTTGTGAGCTCATTGACATCAAATCTGTCCTCCATATTCGACTGGGCCCTAGCGCCGGTGGCCTGGCTGTCGTAGGCACAGAGTCTGCATAGTTCCCTTGAGATACAAAACCCGGCATGCAGCCATCGCATCAATTTCCAGGGCATTATCGGCACGTCTCGCGGCTCTTCACTTTTCGAAGGACAAATCACGGATGTTCCGTTCATCTTGTTTGATGACTACGTTATCCGGGGAGGATTTAATGTCGGAACGTGGTTTGGCACGAGTCCACCGGCAGGAGATTGGTATATCAGCATTGGAGGCTGACATCCAGCATATCGACCACCATCCCACTACCCCGTGCACCTCCTCACATGCGACTATCATGGAGCTATGGAAACCGAAAAGAACTGTCACTTCACGAACATGCTTACGCGGCAGTGGCTATAGATGCGCTCATGGCTGGACTGGACGTTAGTGTCAGTTACAAGAGCGGCCGCTGCGATGCACACTTTAACTTCGGTTTGACCTTAAAAGTAAGGACATAATAACCCTTAATGCTAAGCAATAAAAATAGTAAATATTATTTAAGAAGTTAAAGCTATGAAAGTCAGTATTATAAACTATTAAAAGATATAAAGGGAGGAATATTATAGGCTTATAAAGCCAAAATATTAAAGTAAAAGGAAGCAATAAACAAAATAAATAAATAATACTAAAAGGTATTATTAATAGCTTATAAAGCCTAATACTATTAAAAATACTTATTATAAAGAAAGGTTAACTCTTTAAATCCCTTTTTTCTAGTAGCTATTAGGGTCCTCCTAGTTCTGTAGTAGTCGTTTATATTTCTGCTTTGAATATCTCCGACGGAGAGTTAAATTAGCCGCCAAGATTTGCATAACTACTAGCAAAAGGTCAAAGCGGGCAAATATCGATGCCCAATAGAAAAAAGGGAGCCGGGATCAAACAGGTCCCGTCTATACACATAAACAGACCCCTTATAATCTGCCTACCATATCCAGACGCTCGAGCTCAGCACGAACTTTAAGCTTTTCACTTACTGCTTACCAAAACTCGATAAGCAGGGCTAGTATTAGCCTGAGTTCATTCCCAGTTGCTCAAAACTACACTTGGCAAACATGTCAGAAGAAAGCGCATCGCTCGCCATCGTGCGCGATGTAGATGCGATGCCAAAGATCTTTACAGCTATGGGTGGCCGATTTACGGACCTATTTTCATCGAAGTATGAAAGCACTGCTCGCTTACTGTATTGGACACCCTTGGCTAATTACTCGCTCGGTCGTGCAGGGTTGGCGACCCCAGCCCTCTGGTGGTAGGATCATGGGCGCCTGCTGATATTCAAGGAGGAACAAATGTGGTTGCACTTGAAACGAGCGAGATAAAGTTTGTAACTCAAGGTTAGTAAGCATGGTACACATGCTCTTTTCTGTGTTTGCTATATCGAGAAGCATACCCACCAAAACCCGGTGATATTCTAACAAGACCTTCAGGAAGGTCACTCTGGAAAGATGAATCCACTGGTAAAACATTCTCGGCAGGTGTAGGAGATGCTATTTGGATCCCGCAGGGCTCTCGGAGCATCTTAGTCGAAGCCAGAGACTTGGTCACTTTTTACGTCCAGGCAGACGCACGAGTGGTTGGGCAGAAAGCGATTGACCAAGTCGGTGGCATAAATGAGCTGCAGCTCAAGGCTGCAGTTGAGAAGCTGCTGGGTCGTGTGAAGGAGAGGTTCATCTCCTCGAATCCCAAATCGCAGAAGCTGCATCAAGATGCGGCCGCAGTCCTCCCTGGCGGCAACACCCGTTCTGTGCTCTACCACGAACCGTTTCCCATGGTGTTGTCATCTGGCATGGGATGCTATGTGACGTCAGAAGATGGCCGCCAGTACGTTGACTTTGTTTCTGAGTATACGGCCTGTATGCTGGGTCACTCGCACCCAGAGATCGCCGAAGTAGTACAGAGAACCATGGAAAGAGGCATCAACCTTGGGGGGACGAGCAAGGAGGAGGTCACACTGGCTCAGCTTCTCGCGCAGCGGATCCCCAGTTTCGAAAAGCTACGATTCTGCAACTCCGGCACCGAAGCGAATACGATGGCGCTCACAGTCGCCCTGAACTACACCAAAAGGAAAAAGGTACGACCATGATTTAATTCTACCAACGGTGAACATCGCTGACTGTTGATGATAGATCCTGGTTTTCGAGAATGGCTATCACGGTGGATTCCTCGGATTTGGCAAAACAACTCTGCCGACGACTCTTCCCTTTGACTTGGTGCTTGCGCGGTACAACGACACGTCTCATGCCCAAGAATTGATCGATTCGAGTTTTGCAGCGATCCTTGTTGAGCCTCTGCAGAGTGTCGGGGGCATGATTCCTGCTACGCGCGACTTCCTTCAGGCCCTACGAGATGCAGCAACACGTACAGGCGCGGTTCTGGTTTTTGATGAAGTGGTTACATCGCGACTTCACTACAACGGGCTACAGAGTTTCCACGGCGTGTATCCTGACATGACCACGATTGGCAAATTCTGGGGCGGCGGCTTTTCCTTTGGTGCTTTTGGCGGGCGAGGAGAGATCATGGAGGTTCTGGAGCCGAATGGATCTGCGAAGCTGGGCCATTCAGGGACCTTTAACAATAACGTCTTCAGTATGAACGCAGGTGCCAAAGCCTGCCATCTCATTACCAAGGACAAGATCGCCGAGATCAACGCCTTGGGCGACAGGCTCCGCGAAGGCATCAACGCTGCCGGCCGACACGCTTGCCCCGCGAGCCCGTTCATGCGAGCGACGGGTATGGGGAGCGTCCTCAATGTTCATTTTGATGGGCCTCTGGCGTCCGATCTTGGGGAAGCATTCTTCTTCTTCATGCTGGATCGTGGGATCTACGTCGCTCGCAGAGGCCTAATTGCACTCAACATTATGCACACCGAGGCGCACGTGAAGCAGGCCTTGCATGCAGTCAAAGACTTTTTAGAAAGTATCATCGAGCTCAGTGATTAGGGCACAGTCGTCTGGTTAATTACAAACAACATCTGGTGCAATTGTTATAGGCCGTTTGCTTTTCCTTGCCTTTTCTTGCCTGATTACATTGTTCTGAAAAGGAAGTCAAAATACGGCATTCACGAAGGCAAAGCTCGCCACGAATAAAAATTCTTCTAGTGCGCCAACTAATCGGTGAAAGTAATTTCGGATGCAGCGGTAGGCACAGATTGCTACGTTACGCTGTACTCTCTCTACATATGTTCTTTTGCTAAGTCAGTAATAATATGTAGCACAAACCAAGACGCAATGTACAGGGTAGGACAGGACGGGGAATTAAACTGTCCAGCAACTATGTCTAAAAATCCTCGGCTTGATTTCAGCCAAGTGTGACCCGATGGATGCGCCGCGGGGGGCAGGGGGGCTTGCTAGCTAAACTCCACTGACATTCGTCACGATATGACTCAACGTTAGTACATAACATAAAATCCCCGACGGAGAATATTGCCTCCACAGTGGGTCAGTAGTTACAGTCTGGAACTGGAGGTTTGACGATGAGTCGTGCGTACCATTGGCCAGCACTATTATCATGGGTTTCGCACGTTGAGTTGAAATAACACAGCAGCACCTGGGAATCGATTCTGCTCATCCTAGTTCTACAGTTCGTTACTCACCCGCCTTGCAGAATCGCTTCAAATTCCCTGTACAGCTTGCAAAATGGCTTCCCTTTTGCAGGAGCTGGTTGCACCGAATGGTCGATCCATCAAGCTTGACACTGGTCTTTTCATCAACAACACTTTTGTGGCCGGTCATGCCGAGCCCATCAAAACTATCAATCCAACAGACGAGTCCGTCATCTGCGAGGTTCAGGCAGCTGCTGAGTCGGATGTCGATGCCGCTGTCCAAGCCGCCAAGACTGCTTTTCAAGACCCTGCTTGGCGACGGCTAGAGCCGGACCAGCGAGGTGCACTCATATATCGCCTTGCAGAGCTCATTGATCAGCACAAAGAGGATTTGGCAACACTCGAGGCTTGGGATAATGGCAAGCCATACCAGCTTGCATTAACCGAAGATCTAGAGGAGGTTATCGGCGTGTTGCGCTACTACGCTGGCTGGGCAGACAAGATCCATGGTCAGACAATGGCCAACGCTGGGGGATACAAACTGGGATATACTCTGCGCGAGCCGATTGGCGTTTGCGGCCAGATTATCCCGTGGAACTACCCTCTCAGTAAGACGCCTTTGCCTGTGTTCTATTCTGCCTATTCTGTTGGCTAACTCGTGGCTGCCTAGATATGGCTTCATGGAAGCTTGGCCCGGCTCTTGCCTGTGGAAACACCATCGTCCTCAAAGCTGCCGAACAAACGCCGCTCTCGATCCTTTATATTGCGAAACTCATAAAGCAAGCCGGCTTTCCACCTGGGGTGGTAAACATCATTAATGGGCTGGGCCCAATTGCTGGTAGTAGCCTTTGCACTCACCCTGACGTCCACAAGATTGCATTTACAGGCAGTACCGCCACTGGCAAGACTATCATGAAGCTAGCCAGCTCCACGCTAAAGGACATCTCGCTCGAGACCGGCGGCAAATCCCCAATCATCATTTTCCCGGATGCCAACTTGGACCAAGCCAGCAAGTGGGCCAATTTTGGCCTGATGAGCAACCAGGGCCAGATCTGTACCGCCACTTCGAGGATGCTTGTGCATCGTGGTGTTCTGGATGAATTTCTCTCGCGACTGTGCCAGAGCATCACTGAGACCAACATTGTCGGAGATCCGTTCGATGATGAAACTTTCCAGGGTCCGCAAGTCTCCCTTGATCAGTATAATCGTGTCCTTGGTTTCATTGAGCGGGCAAAGGAGCAGGGTGCCGCAGTCGTGCTTGGAGGCAGACCCCTGCAAAACAAGCCGAACGGAAGAGGCTATTTCATTGAGCCGACAGTCTTTTCACAGGTAACCCGGGAGATGGAGCTGTTCCGGGAGGAGGTTTTTGGCCCAGTCGCGGCTGTTACAGTCTTCGATACGGAGGAAGAGGCGATCGAGCTGGCCAATGAAAGTCAATATGGGTTAGGAGCGTCTGTCTTCACGGAAAACATCCAGACTGCGCATAGAGTTGCTGGCAGTTTGGAGTCTGGCCAGGTGTGGATTAATAGCAGTAACGACGCTCATTGGACCATGCCCTTTGGTGGAGTGAAGCAGAGTGGGATTGGCCGCGAACTCGGCGAGAAGGGTCTTGACGCCTACAGTTCGGTGAAGTCTGTACATGTCAACCTGAGCTTGAAGGTCTAGTCTAGTAGATTTTAAGTAAAACGCAAATAGCCTTCGACAGCATGCGCCAGATCTGTGGTGAAGAATGCGGTCTGGTTCCCCAAATATTGCTTTCTAAGCAAACGAGATTACAAGATTCATGTCCCGGCATACCATCTCCAAGCTCGTGAACTGTGACGCGCACTGGGAAGTGCGATCCCAGAGCTGTGAAAGGACACTGGATAATCGCAAGGCCTGGCTCATAGAGAACAGCTCTGCTAATCCCTGCAGCAAGGCCAAGACCTCGGACTGATCCTGTCTTGTCGCATGGCAGCTTTCGGCACCAACGACTGCTAATGGCCACATCATAGCAGTCGCAATAGATAGCTGCTGTGTCCTACACAGATCAAGCGTTATGCGCAGATCTAACAAGACTTCTCTTACGAGGCCTTGGCTCTCGGCGCTTCGGCCCTGGCTCTCGGCGCTTCGGCCCCCGGGTTGGCGCTCAGCCAAATTGGAATGAAACCCACGCCCTCGCCAGAGGAACAGAAGGCAAGCCTTTCGTATAGCGCTCCAGAATGTGCGGACAGCAAGCTGTTCATAGGAAGACATGTGCCGTGGCAGCTCCGGTGGCGACCAGGACTTGAGAGAAGCCTCTAGCTCTTGCGATGACCAAGGGTAGCCCAATGTGTCCAGCCCGGATGCCGGACTCGAGGCTGAATTTGAGAACTTTGGATGGGCGTGGACATTGTCGTCGGCTCGCTCAGCCGCCTGGGCGAGAAGGTCAATCAGAGACTCTGGGTATCCGACGGTGGACTCGAGAGCCGAAAAGGAGGCAGAGGCAGAGGCAGAGGCAGAGTCACAGTCTTGGCTAGGACGTGGAGTCATCCAAGACAGCCAGGCTTTCTGCGACAGTCGCCTACGACCGACCGAAAGAGCCGAGATGTCGGAGAAGGCACATATTCCCACCAAGAACCTGCCAGTAGGCTGCGAGGTCAAGGAGGCTCTGTCTGTGGAGCGAAGGATGCTGACCATGCCTCTGACGTGATGGCACCATGATCCGTCGCAGCTGCCAACCGCAAAGATGCTGAGCAGCAGAGATGACGCCAAGGCCCTCTGCGCGTGGATGGCGTCGATAGGCCCCGGATTTGATGCACCGATCTCTGCAACAAGCTGGCCCAGAGCCATTTGGTGGCGGCTGAGGTCTGTCTCCGACCGAGACTTGGAGGCTTTGGACAAGGCCAGTAAACCGTGGAGTACTGAGCTGGATTGGAAGGCAAGCGGGAGCACAGTCTCGAGAAGAGCTGGGCTTTTGGGATCATGTATAGCGTTCAAGCAGAGATAGCATCTCTTGATGACTGTCATGGTAAGTCTGGCAAGTCCTGCTGATCATTATCTGGATTCCCAGCACTTACGACGGCGGAGATCTTGTGTCTCAACCCCGGAGAGCGACAGCCCTAGATGCCATATTGAGCTCACGAGCGGTGGGCGGCTGCGCTGTCCGTTTTCGTCATCATACTCCCTTTGCCAGGGCGAAGCTCGAGCGGCGAAGTTCATGGTCTGATGGGGTTGCCAGGGTCGACAATGATGTATGGCAGGATGGGGGGCATTGCGGTAAATAGTGACCGACGGCGCATAAGTTATCAAGCTAAACCCAAAGCGTCTAGCCTGGGAGGGCCCCCTCCCTGGTCTCCCTTGATCCCAATCCAATTTTACAGCACACTGCTTCAGCAGCTAGACTTGGCTCAACCATCCATCATTGATTGCCGCCTGTTAGCATGGGCATCTTGCCAATCTGTTTCGAGACAGCTGTACTGCACCGTCGCATTCAACATGCCCCCCGAGAAGCCTCGAGCTTGCGATAGATGCTGCTCTCTTGTCGGTCTGGCCTAATCACACCCGGGCGGGAATTTCCCAGTCGGTTGTGACTAACTAACCTTTCTTTGCATACCTAGAAAACGCAATGCGACGGCCAGAACCCCTGCGTTCGCTGTGTCCGCTTGAGCCTTGAGTGCAGTTTCCAGCGTCCTGTCCGACGACGTGGCCGTCCCAGGAAGACCGGATCACGCACGAGCGTGGCCAGCTCCAGTAAGCCGCGGCCAACATCGAATTCCAACCCTTTGCCGCCCTCTCCCAGCGTCGATACCACACCACCCGCCACCGAAGCTGACGACCAGCAGCAGCCATCTCTCACTGACCATGAGGGAGGTGACACCGCCGACGAAGAGTCGACCACCGGCGCACCATATATTTCCATAGCCACGCCTGAGCCACGTCGTAGTGAAGCTGGCAGCTCGGAGCCCTATACGCCCAACGGCAGATGGCTTGCCGCAGAGGCCCTATGCCAGGTCTTCTCGAGCAATGGCTCTATAGAGGGGCCTTTTCACGATGCGGGACGTTTCATGAATGGCGCATATGAGCCACCACCCGAGCTGTCCGACCCTCCCTCAGGCATTATACGCATTCTGAATTCTATTGGCATAGATAACGACACTGCCAACCAAATATTGGTTCACTTTATGAACCAGACCGCCAGAGATCATGGACCTTATGGTATCGTCAACGAAATGCAGCTCGACGCCGCCGTTGTGATGCGCAGCCTACAGGGCGAGCATGTACCGCAGTGTCCATTAGAGCTTTCCCTCGCCCTGCTGGCCATCGGGCTGGAGCTATACTCCCACCTAGTTCACCCAGACATCCAGTTTCAAAAGAGCATGATTGTAGATACCCTACGCATCGAGTTCCTCAGCCGAATACCCCCGTTGACATGGAAATCGGCAAAGCTCAGCTACCATCAAGTAGTCGCTCTATCACTCGCAAGCTCCACCTGGTGTCTTGACCAAGAACTTGCCGATGTCGCTGGACAGTGGAACGGCATCGCTCATGTGCTTCTCGCAACCCTCACCAAAACTAGTAACGTCCCGTCATCGCTGGTCCATCAGTACGTAGACTACATAAGCTGGCGTGGTACAAATACAATGCAATAAGCTAACACCTCTTAGTCTGCAATGGATAGTCGAATATCAGGCTGTGTAAGGAAACTTGGGGGCTGGCTTATACAACATGCTAATTATCCAATTATCCAGTGTTCTCATGTTTATCCAAGGAGAAACGGTCGTCTCCACCCCCACAATGGCCCAGAACGCCCAGGGATTGCTCCCTCACACCGTGTTCAATGCGGCATCAGACGTGGTTAGCTCTCCATCAACAGCGGGCAGCCCGGAAAACATCAAAACAGAGTATTTCCAGCTCTTTCGACCGCTTTTGAAGTAAGGCCAACTTGTCAAGCATTTTAGTGATTGAATCCTGATTGAGATCTAACATGATTCGCAGACTACTGCATGAAACCAATCAAGCACACGAGTCCCGTGGCGGAAATGATGCCTCGGCCATACGAGGCAAACTCGAAGATTACTACCTGGATTTCCCTTCTCATCTTCTTGAGTATTCGTCGCTAACAAAGCCATATCAAGCCGAAGCTATGATTTGGCTCCACGGAATCTTTTTGATCTCATGTTAGCGACCAATGCCCTCAAGTATTCCGGAAAGCCTGACTGACAGTACATGTGCCGCGACAGATATTCCGGCTCTGCCCGCCAAGATACTGGCCGAACACGCGATGCTTACCACCTCCTCATTCTACTCTGCGTTTGAACACGCTTATCTGATTGGCGAAGTACGTCTGCAATCACAGTGGCTTTATGGTATCAATACTGACAAACTGCATGATAGATTCTACCTACACTGCAAGCCCTGGACCCACGAATGAGCGCTCTATCACCAGCTACGGTCAACTTTTTAATCCTTTCTGGTGCAGTCGTGTCTCTTGCGCTAGAATTGTTTAGAGGTGACATGGGCGGATCCTCACGTTTGAGCCAGCCTCCTGTTGAGCCACCCCCAGGCCTATTATCTGTTGGAACAGCGCTGGCGAGCATGCTCCAACAGCTGCTGAATGTCGGAGGACGATTTAACTTGGCATCTCTAGAAGCCGTGCGCGTCAGGCTAGAAGAACTTTGTAATGGGCTTGGCGCTCCTCCTGGTGACCTTACATTGGGTGTACCGTACGGCTCTCACACATCGGAGGCTGACCTTGGTCCAGAAAGCCTTCCACAAGCATCTGGTACCATTCTCCTGAACGAAGACGACAGAAGCCTTGGCTGCGACGCAATCATGGCCCTCTGTGCCCCAGAAGCAAGAGCCTGTCGCGCAGGATGTTTCGACCTTGCCATTCAGTTCTAAGTAATTCGACAATGACGTTATCAATTTGAATCACGGGGAACAAAACTCGAATACCCCATTTTATACTAGAAGAACAATTTAATTGACAGCAACATGGTGCTGGGGTTCGTCTTGTCATAGGACTAATCGCAAATCACAAATACCTAAAACATTGTGGCATGATGCCCAACCTCGAAGGTTTCGCCCAAAAACACGGGACTCCTCCGCTGGCTTTGAATGCGCACGCGGCTGTCCTTTAGGGCCTTCTCAACCACTTCAAGACAAGCGATAACCCTTTCCTCTGAGAAGCGTTGTCCCAGCACTTGAAGACATATGGGAGCATTGTGATATTTATCGGGATTGTCTAAAGCCAGTTGTCAGCGGGGTTTAGTGATGAAGGGAAGCTCACACCGTTGAAAACGCACATTCAGCCCAATTTGCTTGGTCTTTCTCCGACATGGCCGAGAATTGTTGGCTCTGAGGTGGTTGAGGATCGAGATTGGCATTCACGCGACCAACTGGGATTGTCGCGCACGACCAATCCAATACATTTGAAATAGCTTCATACAGGTAGTAGTTCATTGTCCCGTGTGGCGGAGCGACTGTAGCTCCTGAAGGCAGGATGAGCACATCTACCGGCTTTCCAGATTTGGTGACATGTGCCGTATCTTGCCATTTTGCAAGGAAGTGCTTTCGCAAAACTAGGATGCTCTTTCCATGGCTTAGAAGCTCAGAGGCGCTGATAGCTTCTGAAGGAGTCGGCAACACGGTCTCTGGGTGCGCTGGTTCAGGAACTATGTCCAGTTTTGCCCGCACGGCAGCACCTCCATCACAGTTCAAAACGGCCATGAGATGCTTTTCAAGATTCTCTTCTCCTGTGAAGAAGTCAAGGTCAACGACCTCGTGCCCAGCAGCGCGTAACGCCGCCCTAGTCTCTCGCATTCCTCGGCCAATAGGCGGATGCGGCCTTACCACGCCGTCGTGCCAAACCATGCCGAACGTTAGACCCCCCGCAACTGACCGACCTTTGATAGTGTTATACTCGACGTCGTTCCATGGCAGCCGGACACAAGCAGCATCATACTTATGTGGCTCAGTGGAAAGAACTGCTTGGGTATAGACACGAAGTCCATCAATGCTTCGGCACATTGGGCCCGCGACGGCATTGATGAAGGATGGGGCCGAATTCTGGGCATCATGGATCGGTAGGCGGCCATATGACGGACACAAACCGTAGATCCCATTGAAGTTGGCTGGTGTCCGAATAGAGCCAGCAATGTCAGTGCCTATACCAAGCGGGCTTCCACCGAGTGCCACCAGTGATCCCTCCCCGCCACTTGAACCTCCTGCAGAGAGATCTCGGTTATTTGGCGAAACGGTGCGTCCATAGAGAAAGTTAGCGCATTCTCCAGACATGAGACCTTGCGGTACGTTTGTCTTGCAGTATAGGATAGCACCGGCTTCCTGTATACGTTCCAGGAGTTCTGCAGATTTGTTGGCCTTAGTGTCCGCGAGTCCGATATATCCAATCGTCGTCGCGTGGCCCTTCAGATCGATCACATCCTTCACACTGATCACCAGCCCATGGAGAGGCCCTGTGACTCGGCCGGAAGCCTTGAATGCTACGTCGAGGCTCCTGGCCCGTTCCAGTGCTTGTTCGAAGAAAGCGTCAGAGATGGGATTCGTTAGATGTTGCGCGACAATGGCTCTTTGGATGAAGGCTTCAGTGACTTCCTCGGCGGTCCAGAAGCCCTGGGATATTCGCTCGAGAATGACACTGGGCGTGGATTCTGTAATTTCCATAACGCCTTGCCTGAGGTCTGGGCATTGTGATGGCCAGTCGCGCACGTCTTTGACCGAAGAGTCGGGGAGACTTGGAGAGCATTTCCCGAAAAACTTTTGAGAAAATGTGGCAAAGGTTGCTTCAAGTTCTTGTCGTTTGCGGTTGGCTATTTGCTTCCAGAATGGGGGACTCTCCTGAGGCGTAGGAAGTTGGTGGCTGTTGACCTTGTTCATTGTTGTCTCCGTTACTGATTCCGCTAGCAAAGACTGGATGTTCAAGAAGGAGGGTGCAGAGAGGTAATGGGGGTTAGAAAGATCGCGCCTTGTTCCGAAGAGTGCTACCCACCACGAGGACAATTGCGAGCTTAGGCGTTCCCCAACTGTCGGGTAAGTACCAGGATTGTCCTTAATCGCCCGGCGTTCACTTTCTTGCTTCGGACTACCGCGTCGTGGTTAAGCGCCTCTCTTGGCAACTAGGGTTCTTGTTGGTGGGGGGGGGACAGGGTAGTAGAAAAGTGACCGACGCTTAGTTTTCGTCGGGCCTCAAGAGATATGGCCGGCCGGTGCTAGACTCAACTCGAGGAAAACCGGGCATTTCTTCAGCTTATTACGCGCCATAGTTCAATGTGTAGGGGCAACCGTACGAACAACCCAACATAATAAGTGTTACTTGCTGCATCAGCTTTTGCGAGATATCACCGAGTCAGCCAAATTCATTTCAACTCAATAAATCCTATTCAAAATGTATATTCGCCTGGCTAATGCAGAGAGTAGCATCCCAGCACTCCGGCAGCTGATAAAGGAGAATCCATTCGGTATTCTTACCACAGGAATCGCCTCACCAAATCAATCCTTTCTTGAATCAACTCATCTCCCATTTCTTCTTGATTTAGAGGACGATACCAGCGAAACCGAACTAGGAGTCTTGCGCGGCCATCTGGCACGACAGAATCCACAGAGCAAGTCCATCATTGCGAGCCTACAAGGCACGAAACCTGGATCAGGAACTGAGCCCAACCCCAATCCATCGGCATTCCTCCAACACGAGGTGCTGGTGCTTTTCACAGCAGCCTCTCACCATTACATCACCACGAAATTCTACAAAGAGACGAAGCCTACAACAGGCAAGGTTGTACCGACCTGGAACTATGCGGCCGTGCAGGCCTATGGCAAAGCCAAGATCTTCTGTGACAGCAGGTCTGATGAGACTACCACGTTTCTGACAACCCAGCTTCACGACCTGTCTGAAATGTGCGAGAGAGGAATAATGGGCTATACAGGGCGGGATGGGAAGGAGAAACCCTGGACCATGGCTGAGGCGCCTGAGGAGTTCACTTCACTTCTGATTAAGAACATCATTGGTATTGAGATTACGATAGAGAAACTGGAGGGAAAACTTAAGATGAGTCAAGAATTGGGAAAGAGGGATGTAGAAGGCGTGCTCGAGGGGCTTGCTACCATCAATGGGGATGCTGCTAAAGGCGTCTCGGATATGGTGAAATGCAAAAACGCAATGAAGCTTCAGGACAGCGTAGAACAGGATAGTGGAGATGAAACAGAACTTGACACGAAAAACACAAGGCGTCAGTCAATACCTGATACAAGAGCCCCGTTGTGATCTTGCCCATGATCTCTGAAGCCACCTTGGCTGGGACAACCTCGGAAAGGAGATTGAAACACAGAGTCCTGTAATATGTCTCCAGATAGCCTACGAAACAAGGAGATGACCAATCAATCGAGCTAGGTTCTAGGAGAGTTCACTATGCAAGTGGGCATAAATGTCTCTAGGGGGAACAGTGCATTATTCAACATTACGGAGACACAAGGTAAAATCTATAGTTGACTGACATAGACAAGGGATAAACCTCATTAGAATTGCTCAGATATTTAGCCTATATGAAGTTGGAAACCACACGGGGGGAGTCCAAGATTTGTCAGACCGCAAGTAAGCTAACAGTGCCTCTGAAGCAAAGTCGGCACAAGCAAAGCACCTACTCATGCCCTCGCCATTGTGGCCGACTGACAAGAACTCTCCAGGGCTGTCCTTGGATACTTTCCCCACAACACTGGTGCCTTTGGCGGTGAAGCCCATAATTCCGGTCCAGTCGTGAGTCACATCACGAACTGGGTCGATGCTCTGAAAGGCAGCTGGGAAGGCCGACTCGAGGAACGTGTTCATCTTGGCGCGCCCGTCAATCGTCTGAGGGTATGTAACAGTGTCGTCGAAGTCGTTCAGGGTGCAGGTCCATGAGTACCCGTACACGAACGGTCCGCGGGATGGGACCTGGGCAATCCAGTGCCAGAATGCGTCGTAACCAAAGCTATATGCGAGATGAGTGCTGTCGGGGCCATCGGCAGCCGGCTGGTTGGGCTGGATGGCCATGACGTGACATTTGGCTCCAAACACGCCGTCTTCCCCACGCAGATCAGGTACGAGGTGGCTCACGTAGGCATTCGTGGCATGGAATACTGCCCGAGCGCGAATCTTGCCCCTTGCGGTTGTCACCTCGTATGTTGGCTTGAAAGGATCTTGTGACTCACGGCGCTCAACGCCTGTCACGGGAGTATATGTATGGAGGCTCAAGCCTGGCATGGCCTTCAAAGAGGCCTTGAAAAGACACTGGACTAGCTTTCGGGGCCAAAGAGTGCCACTCTTCTTGAGATAGGCGGCACCGGACACGGGGAATTCGTCAGGTATACCCAGGGCCTATGCACATCTCGGTCAGTCCTTTTTCTTTGATCAACGCATTGGCTCTCTGCCCCGGCTAATTTACCTTTCTTGTGTCTTCCGCGGATATGATGGTTGCTTCGGGGGTGAACCCGTTCTTTATGGCAGCCTCATGATCAGCAGCATAGTTATCGAGTTGCTCCTGATTCTTGAAAACATCAAAGGCACCATCCAGTCGTAAGTTGATAGCCTCGGCAGCGCCAAGCTCCTCGACAGCCTGGAGGAGGAGATCTCTGTTCCTATTCCACATATGCTTTATCTTGACGGAATCTTAAACGCCCAGAGAGTCGGAGAGAGCACGGAAATCGAACGCCTCAGGGCGGGAAATGTGACCGCCATTGCGACCAGTTGCCCCGGAGCAGAACCCTCTGGCCTCAAGTACGGCAACTTTCAGGCCTGGCGTCTGCTTAGCCAGTTTGTAAGTCACGGCGGCACCCGTGATGCCTGAGCCGATGACGATGACATCCACGTCGCTGGGCAGATCGGCCTCGGAGCAGCCGTCTGCAACTGTGTCGTGGTGTTCCTTTTGCCAGTAGCTTCGCGAGCTTTCTGGCGTCTCTGGATATTCGGCCGGGTTGGGAGCGCAGCCGTCGCCGGTGATGGGCAGCCGCTCAAAGACCTCGCTTGACGAATGTGTGGCCATGGTTTCTACAATATTCTAGGATAATTGGAAGAGGGATTGCTGAAGGCTACTGTTAGCATGAGAGCCAAATACAGTGAGCAAGCTATATTATGTGCAGTCGAGTCGAGTCTTACTTGTGGCGCCTTGGCGGGGTCATTTACTTCCGCATCTAGACCAAAGAGTGCATTTATCGCCGGCGGAGATAAACTCAAGCACCAGTTCCTCTTACGTAGGAGGCTTTCTGTATTTTGGTTTTGGCTCAGATAAGCCTTAGTCTTGGCTTTTACCCCGCCTTGGTACGGCAGGGTTAGCAAGGGAGCGTCATTCAGTCTACGCCGACAGCCAAAAAAGGGCCCGCGTTCATTTTTAGATTCTATGGTTTTCGGATTCTCGCTATGTAGCCGTCCGTCATTTTCTGGTTTTTCCATTCTTTGACTTTGACAGCCATAAGTCTTCTCAACACCATCCGATGGTAGATCTCAGGTTCACTTATCGCTTTTGTCGTTTCTCATAGTCCCCATGGCACAACCACGAGATAACACGCCCTGCTTGGACGTCATCGCGGACTTCTCCTCGGTACCGCCACTGGGCAGATTTGGAAATGGCGCCTTCAACGATGTTTGCGGCTCGAGGTATGTCGCCTGTGAGTGGTAGGTGGTCTTGACAGTGCCCTTGCTGATCGAAAGAAACAGCCAGCAGCAGCGCCTATCGTTTGTGGCATCTGGTACCCCGATGACGTGGAAGACGGAAGCGACGTCGTTGAAATTGTAGTTGACGAGGTCAAATATGTGATCGCAGGTATGGATCATGCTCCTATATACTCCTTTTGCACATCCACGTACGCACAACCAGCAGCTACTGACACTAGAAAGGTGAATCGACTTGGGAGTGTGCAACGACTGGCCGCAAGTTCCATGCCTCGACCGGCAGCATGATCTGGCTGCCCAAGAACTGCAAGGCTATCCGTCGGTACAGCAAGGGGCTCAAGACGTTCTACGTCGAGCAGGACTATCGGAAGCCGACGTCCCTGGAGGACCCCGGAACGGCCTATCTGGCCCGACTTGATGCCCTTTACATCTCTGGAGAAACTGCTTTCAGGTCAGCAAACCCTCAGTCTCTTGGACTGCATCAAGCGCGCATTGTTGAGTTCAAAACAAATGGCACCTTGCACCCATCCTCTTCCAGTGGTCAATTTCCCTTGTTCATGGAGAGGGGAAGTGGCAATAGCGTAGTCTCAGTGGATGGAACCGACTATCTTGACTTTTCCTACGATCCCTCTGCCGGTGTCATTGGACACGCGAACCCTGAACTTCTAGACAGCTTGCGAACCGCGCTGGAGATAGACACCAATCTTGGAGACGCGACCTCCAAGGAGGTTCAGCTCGCAAGAGCACTCAAGGCCAGGTTCAGGAGCCTGGAGGCTTTGCGGTTCTGTGTATTACAGACAGAAGCAGTTGCGATTGCTCTGTCTCTGGCTGTGAATGCTACCGGCAAAAACAAGGTGCGCCCATAGTCCACGATGACCAACCGCGTTGACCTTGCTGATTGGTTTCGTACAGATCATGACGTTTCGACCAGGCCACATTACAACCTCATCCCACGACCTCGTCGCTGCGATTTACAATGACATGGAGAGTGTCTCGAAGCAAGTTTCTTCGGACGTCGCTACTATTCTTGTGGAACCTTAAAATACAGCAATCTTAAAGCTTTACATTTAGCTTAAAGGAAGATTTCGCATTGTCAGCTTTGTTTAGCAGCTCGTCCCAGATAGAGTCTGTTTTCTCTAGCCTGTTCTTAACGTCGAGGTATTGCGAAGGCACACGTGGATCTAGGGACTCAGAATAAGACAATTGGACCAGAGCCTTGCTTGAAAGAAAGGACCTTGCCATTCCTACTCAATGTCAGTCAAAGGTCGCTTAGTAGGGAGTTATATATAACAGATCTTACCATGCCCTGAGTAGCCTGCAACGACAAATTGACCTGGATGACTGGGCACCTCGCCTATAAATGGCATCTCCTGGGCGGTGAAACCCATAATACCAGCCCATGACTGCCGCACCGAAGTCTCTGTCCCCCAACCTTGCAAGTGAGTCTGAGGGAACGCCTTCAAAGCAGCTTGGATTTCTGGAGTTATTACCGAATCGTCCGAATCGCCGATTACACCCGGTAGGGAGTGGGGGTGAGCTAGATCACAACCTCCGATAATAAGAGGCATGCCGTCAGTTGGTCTTTGGATCATGTAATCGAAATCAGTTGCCCACTGGAACCCGCATGTATGCTCGAGAGGGAGCGAAGAGTAGGCTGTGCTGGGGTTGATGGCAGCCGCATTTGCCTTGACAGGGACGACCTTGCCAGCAAACTGTGGGAGCAAAGATGAAACATAGCCGTTTGTGGCATGGAAAACTCTGTTGCACACGATTTTTCCCTTTGCCGTCTCGACGTCCCAGCCAGCGCCGGTTTCAGACTTGGAGACCCTGCGCACTGGAGTGTGAGTATAGATCTGGAGGCCATCCTCAACCGCGCGGTTCAGTATTCGAAGAACAATCTTTCGTGGCCACACACTGCAGGCCGGATACGAGATTGCTCCAATAGCTGATTTGACACGGAAGCGCTAGAATATCATATATCAGCTCATCTAATCACTTGTCCTCTCGTCATTCATAGCCACGTACCAGCGCGGCGTCCTGTTCTCCAAATTTCTTGAATCCCTCCAAGTTGCCGCCGGCCTGCTCCAAAAGCTTTAGTGAGGTATTGGCACTCTCTCAAGCTGTCTTTTCCATGAAAAAGTCAACAGCGGTAGCCTCGACCAGGTCAACATCTCCAGCCCATTCATTGTCTTTAATGAACTTGATAAATTCTATCATGTTTTCCTGTTCGAAGTTCGAGAGCTTCTTGGCTGCTTCCGTCCCATACCTACTCTGGTACTTTTCGAAAGACTTGTAGCGGTCCGGCTTGATGTGGCCACCTGCACAAAGATAAACTGTCAGCAGTGTCGCTGGTATGCAGGATAACACCCAGGCGTGCTAGGCTACTTCGACGCTACTCACCATTTCGCCCTGTCGCACCGCTGCAAACATTCCTAGCTTCAAGCATAACGATTTTAGCACTCGGGTCTCTTTGCAAGATCTCGTGTGCGATTACGGCCCCCGAGATTCCTGACCCTATAATAACCGTGTCAGAGTGTACAGGCAGTGTAGCATTGCTTTGGGAACGTTAGTCAATGCAAACCGAGGCAAAATTCCATTCATCGGGAATACCTACGAGCCTATATTCTCGAGGAGCCCATCTTTCTGGGATAGCCAGTATGAAGTGGTCGGGTTCGCGACGGGAAGTGATGCGGGTTGGCGTGACATTTCTGAATAATGTCGAAGATACTATATTTGGGTGTTCAATCGGATGCTGGGACGTAAGTTTCTATCGTAAGAAAGGCCTTATAACGATGCAAAACGGTTTCCAGGGACACCAATGAGCAAGATAAACTCTTTAGTGTGAATGGAGCGCCACGTTATTATGCTTGTGTATCAGAAGACCATAGCCAGAACGCATGGTAGAAATGCCCGACGGTGTTATTTATTAAGTGGGCCTACCGATAGACGTGAAGTTACGGTCGCCAGGACAGAGAAGGCGTGGTGTGCGCGTGGGTTTAGCTAAACCCAGTAAGTGTTGGTCACTTTCAAAGTCGGCATCGCCGGCAATCACTTTATCGTAGGGTTGTCCAGCTGTGGAGAGATCTAGTTTCCGAAACTCGTCTGGCGACGCATTCAGGATTTCCTCATTTAACACATCCTCCCTAACGGCATACGTCCTGACGCTGCCATTATAGAAACAGGTAGAGTTAATTTTTATTTATTTTTACTTGTTTTATTTTTTTAATTGGGTCAATAAAAAGAAGGAATTTCTGGAATTAAGAACAAGATCTGGCAGCTATTCCAAATAGCCACTGTGCCAAACGGCGCGAACAAGGGGTGCTCCCGTTGGCCGCCGGCGATTAATCTCGCAACGTGGGATCAACCGGCAAATATCTTTACTACACCGCCAGACCTATATGTTTTATAATGCGCTGGCAAGACGCCACCGGTTTCTGAGAAAAGTATCACCATTTCCCAGCCCCTCCCATTTCTTAATCTCTTTGTAGTAACATCACCAGATAGAGACGGTCGTGATGTCACAGCGATTGTATCCAAAGATGACTGGAGACAGTCTCGACTTGGGCTATGAGCCGGAGCTTGTCCCTCCGATTGACAGGATCCAGGCCATGCCTGCCAATACCATGGACGAGTTCGTAACTGCCTTGAGACAGTCACACTCGAACCTCACTCCGAATATTGTCACTTCTCAATTGGAGGAGCAGGGGATTCGTTGTGTCAATATCACCATAAACCCATCCCAGCATTGGCCTATGGAGCTCACTATTCTATCTCCAAAAGCTACTGATTCGTCCTCCCCACATCCCGCGATGGTTTGGTATCATGGAGGTGGTGTAGTAAGCGGGAATCGGTATGATGGACTCCGTTATGTCAAAGACCTGGTCCAGCTTCTCAAAGTCACTGTTATTTCTGTAGAGTACAGACTGGCGCCGGAATACCCTGCCCCTATTCCACAAAACGACTGTTTCGAAGCGTTAGTCTGGGTCGCAAATTCAGTCAGGGAGCTCAACATCGACCCAAAAAGGCTTATGGTTGGAGGGAGTTCAGCTGGAGCCGGCCTCGCTGCAGGCGTAGTTCTGAGAGCTCGTGATGAGGGAAGGCCCACAATCTGTGGGCAGTTACTTATAAGTCCCATGTTGGACGGCCGCAACAAAACAGAGTCGAGCCACCGATGCATAGACGATAGAATTTGGGGAAGGGCCTCTAACGTTTGGGCATGGAAAGCTTTACTTGGAGAGCAAAGCGGACTTGCAGGCGTTCATGAGTATGTCGCACCTGGTCGAGCAAAAGATCTATCCTCTTTGCCTCCTACATTTATCTCTGTGGGAGCCCAAGAGCCATTTACAGATGAAGCTTACATCTATGCGAAAAGGATTCGCGATTGTCTTGGCCTTGTTGAGATCCATGTATGGCCTGGGGCTTATCATGCATTTGAGAGTGTTGTACCTGAGGCGAAAATAAGTATAATAGCAGGCCAAGTTCGGAGACAATGGGTTGCGAGAAATTTTAAAATAATCAATAACATAGAGATTGGCAGCAAGTCTTTAGTTTCTGATATTAATTTCCTTGGCTGAGAGGTAAAATATAAATTATATTAAGAAAAAGAAATACTACAAATAATTTTTTATGAAGGCTTTAAAGTCTTATTTTAAATATATAGCTATTTTTAAAAATATACTTCTATTAAGGGTTTTTTTTATATTCTTTTAATATGTTTTTAATTTTATTATTAACCTTATACTATAAAAAAAACTTTTATAATATTAAAAGGAATTTATATTAATTTTATTTACTTTTTTGAAGTATAATTTTAATATAAACTATTTAAGGCAGTAAATATATAATATTATAACTTAAGGACTAAGATATCGTTACATTGTAGACTATAGCTTTTCTGAGATATCGTTTATCTTATTATCCCTTTTCCTTGGAGCTACTCGCCTCATTAGGTACAGACTCGTGTTTATCCTTCTGTCCTCGCGTATCAATCCAACCAGTAAAGAAGGCTGCTAGAAACATAGCTGCAGCCGACCCTGTTCCCAGATAGAAGACACGATCGATGCTGAGTGAATAAGCCTTGATGACTCCAGTCAACTGCTCTGCAGGTATGAGCTTGCGCATATCTGCTGCTGACGCTCCTGCTGCAGTGACTGTGGCTGGATCAATCTTGGGCGCGTAGACTCTCAACAACGACTCCAAGCTGGAGCTGAAAACAACGTTTGAAAGAGCAAGGAATATTGATCCGCCGATATACTGACCCAGAACCATAAATGACATGGCAATGGGAATCATCTGCTGCGAACATGAATGGGGAATGGCTGTATAAGGTACTTGTTGCATAAGGCCTCGTCCAACTCCTGCGAGAAATTGATAACCAACCCACTTTCCAGTTGATGTGTATGGGTCTAAGGTACTGCAGAGGCCTGTTGCGACTGTTAAGAGAGCCGTACCGATGACTGCCTGGGGTACATAGTATCCCACTTTACCAACTGAACAGCAGAGTCAGCAGAGGTCCTTGTCACGTTGGGCAGACTGATCACTTACTTAAGATACCGCCCACGATGCTAAAGACAACTGAAGCCAAGATATTTGGCAACATGCTTACACCGCTACCGATAGGGCTCTGTCCACGAACTGCTTGGAAGTACACCGGCAGCCAGTAAGACAACATCAGCGCAGAGCCTATCATGAAGAGGGTCAAGAAGAAGCAAGCAATGACTACTCGCTGCTTCAGGAGCAACGGCGGAATCAGAGATTCATCGCCCCTATTCCAGCTCCAGGCAACGTATGCCGTTAGTGAGGCAGCCGATCCGCAGAACAGGCCGATTGTTACCGCGCTACTCCACGCATAGGTAGTGCCGCCCCATTGCAAGGCTAGCATAAGCATGGTAGAAGCACCCGCGAACATAACAAATCCGATCAAGTCAAGACGCTTAGGAAGTTCACGCACTGCTTGCGCGACGGGTGGCACGGGCTGTTGATCTGCTATCTTGATAAACAAGATACCCCCCAGGACTATGGCTCCGATGGGTAAGTTGATGTAGAAACCTGTCAAGTTTACTGAGTTAGTGTAATATCTCATCCGCTGGAATAAGGACACTTGCACCATCGCCACGAAGCACGCTGCGTCAAGGCTCCTCCGATAAGAGGGCCACTGACAAGACCTAGTTGAGCAACTGATAGTATCAAACACCGTCAGTGACGAACAAAACGCGACGAAGGGTTAGGTAGCACAGTGCATACTGACCTCCCATCATAAGTCCCATATTCACTGTCCGTCGTCAGTACCAAACAAATCAAACGCATTCCAAGACGTACCTGATCTCTTCTCGGGGCGAATAGCCGATGCGATGATTGTCAACCCCCCAGCAAATATCCCCGCAACACCAATACCTGCTATCGCACGTCCGATGATAAGAACATCCGACGAGGGCGCGACGCCGCAAACAAGCGACCCGACTTCAAAGATAGCAAAGAAGGCGAGGTAGACCCACTGCAAGAACATGTTAACACTAACCTGCGATGGTTGATATTTGGCGGCTTCTTACTTTGAGATAGAACTGTGTATATAGCTTGCCAACTAGAGGTTGGATTACCGCGCTGGAGGTGAAGATTGGTTAGCATAGCTGGACCCAAACTACGCAACTGGGACGTTGCATACCTTGACAACTGATAAGCTGAGCCATACCAGCTGATGTCTTTCAGCGAGTGGAAATCGGAAGTAATTTGGGGAATAGCCTGCAAAGGTATTAATTTCTGTGCTTGGTATGCCTTCTAGGCGCACAGCACCATGACAAAGGCCACTCACAGTTGCTATGATGGATGTGTCCAGCAGTACAAGGAACGATGCAATGGACACGGCACCCATCACAAGTAGCAAAGGAAGCCCTTCCACATAGCTCGTCTCAAGCTGCGTGGATGCATCCTCCGTAGCCGAGCTGACGTGTCCATTTGGTGATGAAGGCTTACTCTCGATGGCTTGACTATCCCCGGTACGTGACTGGGGGCGCGACTCTCCCATGGTGTTGTGGAGTAGCGATTGTGGCTATCGCAAAACAGTCAGGATGTCAGGAGGATGAAGGTGGTCGGATTACAAATGAGCAGGAGTCAAGCCGACTTTTCGAGGGAGTTTTGAGAGCATTTCAATGGCCCGTGTCTGTGCCGCGTACCCGGAGCCCCTGCTACAGATCGACAAATCAGCAGCGCATTGATGTAGCATGTCAGATTTTAAGCCCTGCATAGCGACTGCGGGCCGCGCTGACGGGGGCGTGTCTCAGTTGGTCAGGCTGATGACTGGGACTTTCGGGGGGTGTTCTATTGCATATTCTAGGTACTTTTAGGCCCACTGTTGCGAATGTTACAAGAGAGTCCGTGCCTTATCATGATCCTGAGTGATTTCTCAATGTAGTATTTGTTGGTTGGGATTTGCATGATCCTACCAGTCGGGAAAGGAGACCTCAGGAGACTGTACCTCAGGAGGAAAAACCCCATTTTTAACCAGACGCGAGGAAATCAGAACATTGCTATCGTTGGTTTGACGGGAAAGTGTGTGTGGAGGTTGGTCAGCTTGCCATGACGACGGATCAAATAGGGGCCGAGATTGTGGTGGAGCAGGATGACACCCCCTTTTCGACGCCAAAACGATCGAGTCGAGTGGTGAGGCCAACGAGCAAAGTCCGAGACACCGCACGACAACTCGAAGACACCGCCAAAGAAACGCGGAAAACCACGCGGCAAACGACGCGAAGTGTACCGGCCGAAGAACAGATCGACCGACCGACCGAAACCCGAAAGAGTAGCGGCAGCGGCAGCAGCGATGGAAGGGCAATGCTGCAGAAGGCGCTGGATCTCCTGGCGGAGTCGCGCAGGGAGACTAAAAGATTGCAGGAAGCGCTGAGAGAACAGATGGAAATGACCAGAGAACTGCAAGAAACTGTGGCAAAGCAGCGAGAGACGATGGACGAGATGGGCAAGCAGATGGCCGAGATGAAAGAACAGATGACCGAAGAACTACAGCAGGTCCGCGAACAGCTCGAAACCATTGCGACGAGAGCAACAGACGGACCACAACGATCATACGCTGACGTCACACGATCCTCGACATCTATGCCTTTAACCGATCCCGGAACCGCAACCTTGACCATTCCTCGGATCCCTATAGACACGCTCTACTGCACGATTGACACTTCGCGAATAGAAGACGAGAATGCTAGGCCCTCGGCCGGGCTGGTCAGAGCGACAGTGGAGAACGAGGTGCGCGCCGAACTGGAGAATCCCACATGGCGATGTAGGGCCGTAACAAAGGACCCGAAGAACCCCCACCGCATCAGGATTAGTTGCAGGGACGAAAGCGAACATGAGGCTGTGAAACAAATCGCAGAGACAAAACTAGCCCGAGAAATTCGTGTCTTACGAGATGATCTCTACCCGATCAAGGTGGATAATGTTAGTCGCACTGCGGTGCTGAACGAGATGAACGAAATTAGGATAGAAGCCGTCGAGACCCTTGGTCGAGAGAACGACACCGAGGTTGCAAAGATAGCATGGCTCAGCAAGAGAGATATCCCCAAAGCGTATGGCTCGATGGTCGTATACCTCAAGAAGCGTTCGGAAGCTAGGCGATTCATTGATGAAGGATTTTTCGTGGCTGGAGGAGAGTCCGGCACCACAAGCGTGTTTGAACGCCGAGAACGTCCCAAACAATGTTACAACTGCCAACAGATCACGAACCATAAAGCCTATCAATGCGACAGACCACAAATCTGTGGCAGATGCGCACAAGAAGGGCACCACCACAGTGCATGCACAGGAACGATTCCGAAATGTATTCCTTGCGGCGGCCCCCACGAGTCATACAGCAGAAACTGCCGGAAACTCTATCCATCACAGCATGAATAGTATGCTCCGACTGTTCCAGCTGAATGTCAGAAAGCAAGGGCCAGTACATGATAGTTTGATGAACGACAAGGACATTCAGGATGCAACCGTATTAGCCATCCAAGAGCCCCATGCACGTAGGGTCCAGGGCAAGTTATTGACAACACCGAAGGGGCATCATAGATGGGTCAAGATGGTGCCTACGACAGTGAGGGAAGGTAGATGGGTGATTCGAAGTATGCTTTGGGTGAATAGGGAGGTGGAGGCGGAGCAGGTACCGATAGAGTCCCCAGACGTGACAGCAGCGGTCCTCCGATTGCCAGGCCGTCTGGTATTCATGGCGTCTGCCTACGTACCGGGGGGAGATGCCGAAGCTCTACAGGACATATGCAGTAAGCTTGGCAGGGCCATCACGGAAGTGAGGCGAAGGTCAGGGAGAGTGGTGGATGTGGTGATTGCTGGCGACTTCAACCGACACGACCAGATGTGGGGAGGAGACGATGTAGCGGCGGCGAGACAAGGCGAGGCAGATCCGATCATCGATTTGATGAACGACTTCATGCTTCGAAGCCTTCTCCGGCGGGGCACAAAGACATGGCAAAGCGGAGACTACGAAACAACGATTGACTTGATCCTTGCTTCCGAGGAGCTTGCGAATTCGAATATCAAATGTGGGATACATGGTCTGGAGCACGGATCAGATCATCGCACGATAGAGACGGTGTTCGACATCTCAATTCCGACGCCGAAACAGGAAGAAAGACTTCTGTTCAAGAACGCACCCTGGAAGGAGATCAATAGCAGGATCACAGACACGCTGAGGAGCAGGCCGGTGGGGAATACTGTGCAGCAGAAAACGGACAGGTTGATGTTGGCCGTTTTGGATGCGGTCCAGGCATTAACGCCCAGAGCCAAACCATCGCCATACGCAAAACGATGGTGGACCAATGACCTCACACAGCTGCGGCATGTATACACGTACTGGAGGAATCGAGCTCGAGCCGCAAGGCGTGCGGGACAGAATGCTAAAGATCTGGAAAACACGGCGAAGGCTGCGGCGAAGCAATACCACGATGCCATACGGCATCGGAAGAATAATCACTGGAAGGAGTTTCTGGCGGATAACGATAACATCTGGAAAGCAGCCCAGTACATGAAATCTGGGGACGACGCAGCTTTTGGGAAGGTACCCCAGCTCGTCAAGGCAGATGGAACAGCAACAACTAGCCATAAAGAGCAAGCCGAAGAACTGCTAGCCAAGTTCTTTCCGCCACTTCCAGACAATATCGAAGACGAAGGACCACAGCAACAGAGAGCTCCAGTAACGATGTCCGACCTGACTTTGGAAGAAGTGGAACGCCAACTGTGGGCGGCAAAACCATGGAAGGCACCAGGAGAAGATGGGCTACCAGCGGTTGTCTGGAAGCAGATCTGGCCCTCGGTGAAACACGACGTCCTCGCCATCTTTCAGGCATCACTGAAGGAAGGCGTGATACCAGACCAGTGGAAACATGCTCGAATCATCCCACTCAAGAAGCCAGGCAAAGATGATTATACGATCGCGAAAGCGTGGAGGCCGATCTCGCTTCTCGCCACGTTGGGTAAGGTGCTGGAATCGGTCGTCGCCGAGAGAATCTCCCACGCGGTGGAGACTCATGGACTTCTTCCGACCAACCATTTCGGCGCACGGAAGCAACGATCAGCAGAGCAAGCCCTCGTACTCCTGCAAGAACACATCTTCTCGGCATGGCGTTCACGTCAGGTCGTGAGTCTCATTAGTTTTGACGTCAAAGGAGCATATAATGGCGTGTGCAAAGAGAGATTGCTGCAGCGGATGAAGGCGAGAGGAATCCCCGAGGATCTCTTGCGCTGGATCGATTCCTTCTGTTCAGAGCGGACTGCAACCATTGTAATCAATGGCCAGAGTTCCGAAAGCCGACCTCTACCACAAGCAGGACTTCCACAAGGATCGCCCCTATCGCCGATATTGTTTCTATTCTTCAATGCAGATCTAGTGCAAACTCAGATCGATAGAAATGGTGGTGCCATCGCCTTCGTCGATGACTACACGGCGTGGGTATCGGGACCGACAGCCCAGAGCAACCAGAGAGGGATACAAGCGGTCATTGACAAAGCTCTTAACTGGGAGAGACGGAGTGGTGCGACTTTTGAGGCGGAAAAAACGGCGATCATACATTTCACCAGATACACAGGCAGGGTAGACTCAGAACCATTCACTATTAAGGGTGAGAGAGTCTTTCCGAAGGGTCAGGTCAAGATCCTGGGTGTCATCATGGACTCAAGACTTCACTACAAGCAACACATCGCAAGGGCAGCGACGAAAGGCCTTGAGGCTGCGATGGAACTGAAACGACTGAAGGGAATGGCTCCCTCAACAACGAGGCAGCTCTTTACAGCCATGGTAGCCCCTGTTGTGGACTATGCCTCCAATGTCTGGATGCATGCGTGCAAAACAGCATCGGCGTATACGATCCATCGAGTACAAAGGATAGGAGCGCAAGCAATCATAGGGTCCTTCACAAGCGTTGCGACAGGAGTAGCTGAGGCTGAAGCCCACATAGCGACCATCCACGATCGGTTCTGGAGACGAGCAAGCAAGTTATGGGTAGACATACACACGCTGCCGCGGACCAACCCGGTCCGGAACCTCCTACGAGGAATCAAAGCCTTCAGGCGCTTCATATCTCCACTCAGGCGTATTGCGGACGTATGCAGAGAGGTGCCGAAGGATACCATGGAAGTCATTCAGCCATTCACCCTCGCTCCGTGGGAGGCACGTCTACGAGTCATACTGAACAGTCAAGGAGAGGAAGAAGAAAACAAGATCAAAGAGCTAGCCAAAGCAGGATGGGCGGTCAGGATAGCGACAAGCAGCTCGGCGCGGAATGATCTAGTCGGCATGGGAGTAGCTATCAGAATCCCCATATCCGTGGCAAGAGCCGGCAAGATCAACGAAGCCTTTTCGGTCACTCTGGGTACGAGGGAAGAACACAACCCGTACACAGCCGAACTGGCAGCGATCGCTCATGGTCTCAACTACCTGCCGGAGATGAAGTATCGAGTCATTGTGATCGCGACAAGTAACAAATCGGCTGCACAAGCTATAGGTAACCCCCGCCAGCAGTCAGGACAAGGACATATACGAGAGATATATGATGCTATAGAGAAGCTTCGAGGAGATGGAAACAGAGTCAACCTCATCTGGCTACCACGCGACAGCGAGCTCAAAATCCAGAAGACAGCCAAGATGTCAGCTCGTTACGCAACGGAGCCGTACATGACACCGCGGAGAGGAATGATCAAAGCAAAGACCACAATTCTTAATCGAACGAGGGCAGATCTACGAATGGAGAGGAAGCTACCAGATGGAGTGGGCAGGCATTCTAGAAGGGTCGACTCGGCTCTGCCTGGTAAACATACCCGCCTGTTGTACGATCAATTATCGTGGAAAGAGGCCAGCGTGCTGGCACAACTGAGAACCGGAATGGCGCGACTGAACGGTTACCTATATCAGATCAAGGCAGCACCGACGGATGAATGTCCGTGCGGGCGGGCAAAGGAAACGGTAGAGCATTTTCTCTTCCGATGCGCGAAATGGACGACACAACGCAAAGAGATGATGCTCCAGTGCGTAGAGGAAAAGCGCGGCAACCTCTCCTTTCATTTAGGGGGCAAAGCTGCATCAGATGGACAAAAATGGACACCAAACATGGACGCGGTGCGGGCCACAATCAGATTCGCAATCGCTACAGGTCGCCTGGAACGGAGATGACGGGAACACCACTAACCTATTGATTCTAAACCTCAGATAATAACAACTACCCTTCGAACAACCAAAAGCAAGCATTGCTTCAGCCGCCGAAGATAGGAAACTGAACACTTGGAGGAAATGGGCTTCAAGTTGACTTGCTACTACTAACATCCAGGAGGGTCAAGGAGAAGAGCGATGACTGGACTGGAAAGAATAAGGCGAGACTCTCATGGGTTTGGCTAGAGCAAGGCAATAATGAGAGAGATGTATGTACCTTTAGCTTCAGAGCCCATTAGGGCGTTGGCCTACCGGGCGTAATAGACTTGTATTGTATTGTACCAGTCGTTGTTGCACACAAGAAACATTTTACCCAGTCGCATCTCTAGTTGATGCTCTTAGTCGGCAACCAGCCAAAAGAGGACAGACCCATGATGCATACATCACATCCATTTTCAGTTGATGCTACGCCTCTTCGAGTAAGAAGATTTCCTCCTTTTTCCCTTGAGATGTATTACAAAAGATACTGTACTGGCTTCATCCCAGATCATCCAATCGTAATGGAGCTATACATATACCATCCCTAAGGCCAGGCAGTATGGGCATGAGTGACTACGTCGGAAAGTCTCTTCGCCGCATTTCTGTGCAGTGGACGGCCGAATGCGACTTGTACTGGTGTTAGTCTGTTGGCTGGTGTAAACGCTGCCGGCGGCCTTTTCTAGCCACCGCTCAAAGCCATATAGTTTAACACCCAGCCATAAATTATCATTTCCCCACCACGTACACCTCACTTGGTAGCAAGCATAGCAAGTCGCTTCTTTCGGGTTACTAGAAACCTCCTACCAAACCTCTACCTGCCTGTGCCCAGAATGAATCCTGGATCTACTTGTGAGACTGATGCATTGTCGCTAGTAAGAAAGGCTTGTAAATCATGTGTCGGTATAGATAGAGAAATCCGACGATATGAACGACTTTCCCGCATATCGCGTGTGCAAATTGATCTGCAGCTGAGCAGAAATGGCCTATCTGCTGCACAGAACCGAATCGTAGACCTAAATCATGAGAATGGGATGCTTCAATTCGAGAATACTTACTTTGAAACCCTAGCCAACAACGTGTTGGAAGAACTCTCCGTTCTACTACAAGTTCAGGTAAAATCACTCTATTCCTCTATTAAAAGTATCCATACCTCTTCCTCACTAAGCACAGGGATTCCGAGCCATCCGTTGACCCCAGAGTATCTACACACTCCGAGGGATATGCACTCGATGAAGGGCGAGCATACAGTACAGAGTTATCCCGCGATAGAACGAGAACAGGAGGCGCAGGGGCTGAAATCCTCTCACACATCGATGCATAACAGTCGACCACTACCCCAACCTCCTAGCATACATTCACAGTCAAAGTCTGACGCTTTGGAGACTGAACTCACTGTAGAGAATGCAATAATGCGGTTATTGATCATCACTAATAGAAAGATTGTATTCCGAGTGCTGCCGCAATCTCTACCCAGGGTATGTCGAGGGGGGCTCAACCTACAGTCCCTTGGTACATCAAATGCCGTGCTCAAGCAGATTCAATCTCTGTGGCAAGAGAAGATAAACGATATTCTTCAGGGGGATGAAGAATTGGCTCACGAGAACGTCTCTCTCCATTCAATCCACCGTCAGTTGAAAATAGGGAGTGATACTGAAGAAGAAGAAGGAGGAGGAGGAGGAAATCGTGCTCATGATGACGATGAAGTTACCGCCAGATGTTCAGGTGGCGAGGAATATCACTATGACAGAAACAGAAATTTAAGAAGCAAAAGGATGGATCGTGGGGTTTCCCTCGTAGATGGCGGCTTTTACGGTCATAATATGGAGCATCTAACGGCTTTTGGCACCGTACAACCTCTCAACACATCAGCAGCACGCCTTCAAAGTGGCCCAAATCGCTTTGCATCGTACTCGATCACCAATCTCAAGAGACGCATCAGGATGCTTCAGTGCCAGCAGCTCTACTACAACGAAATGATCAGAGAGGCATCTATCCGGCTCATACCCATGATAAAATGTCAAGCAGATGAGCTTTCATCTGTTCTCCGAGAGTACAAGTTGGAGAAACACAAACGCCAACGTACACTTCAGCAACAGCTAAAATTACGAGGCATTAATCTTTGTAACAACTGAGACGACATATGAGGGAATATGGGCCGATTTTGAGTATGTAGTTCAGCTATTGGTGAGTATACGTAATTACTGACTGGCCTATCGTTCCGTCGATAAAAACATAAGTCAACTGTGATTGCCGACGGCCACTGATTCATCCTGCTGAGGCCATCGTCGGCATCTGTAGGCTCATTGCGTTCGCACGCTTTACATGGCAGATGGGCACTTCAGAACGACATACCGGGGGAGAGTATTCTGGTGCGTTTGACCGGATCAAGTCGTGCAGCGTAACAGGAGGTTGGAACTTCATAGGAAAGCCGGAAAGGGCTTCATAAGATTCTTTTCAGCTACGGTCAACAGCTGTAGGGTACAGATCCTGAAGTCAAGGGATTCCATGAAGTAGCACGCTTCCGCTGAATGGCTTTTCCGCTATGTCTTTCTCCTGGGACTGATTTTTGGCCAATTCCGAAAAGCAGGTAGCGGCCGCGGACCCTTACTTGCCCAGGCCTTTTTTGAACCAATAATTGGTTGCCGCAAAGCACAATATCGTACTGAATGTGCTCGTTCAATGTTAGGTCC
Source organism: Fusarium globosum (assembly GCA_013396165.1). Taxonomy (NCBI): domain Eukaryota; kingdom Fungi; phylum Ascomycota; class Sordariomycetes; order Hypocreales; family Nectriaceae; genus Fusarium; species Fusarium globosum. The sequence continues at coordinate 48,436 of JAAQPF010000514.1, forward strand.
ACTAAGATGATTCTACTGTGGATATATATAGTACATGAGGTTTGGCGGCAAGAATGCATATATGAGTACGCTTCCGCCAGACTCTGTCGTCAATAACACAGTCGCTTTTCATACCCGTTAGCAAGACGCTGCAAGTGGCGACGGACAAAGGCCAGAGCGAGATATCCACAGCCCCTGGCTGTCAGGAAGGTCGACTAAACCACAATGGAGTCGACGCCGTTCCTCAGTGCACCACCTTCTCCGCCTAGCATGGGTCCTATACCGGAGATGGCGGTCGAGCAACTCGTTAACGACATACATAAGACAAACCAGATGCTTGTACAAGAGAACCAACAGCTCCATGCAGAGTATGAGGAGCTGGAGGCTTTCGTTGCTCATCAAAAGGCCATCATCGACTGGCAGCAGCGTTTCATCAAGCTGGGGGAGCAGCACATCAAGCTACTCGAAAGCATTCGTATGCAGGCTACTGAGGTGCTCCAACCCGTGTCTCTCCCAATAGAAAGTAGCGCATCAGAGTTCCGCCCTAAAATGTGTAGTTCTCCATTGAGCACGCCGCCAAGTCTGAGTCTTGACATCCAGCCAGCCACCTATGAGGCTTCCCAAGAGACAAGGGACTCCTCTGAGACCGGCCAAGGCGGGTCGGATACCAACGAGTATCATATGGTAGTCGACAACCAGGCTGAGTTGAACAATTTGTATCTATTGACACAGTACGGCTGAATGACGTCGGCCTCGTTCTCACAGAAGGTACATAGTTGAGACAATCTGATCACGTATGAGCTTCTTGCGTAGATGGCCGTTCTGAGACGTGGGTAGTCGTCCTGAAAGCTTAATTGTTGTGTCAATCCACCCTTCCAGGGATGCGATCCAAGGTACTATGCCGTCCAAAACCCAGCTGAGTGAACTAGGGCAAGGTCAGTCAAGAGAGGGCGCATGTTGTTGTTTGTAGGAGCCTATCGGGTGACCTAGAGAAGCTAAGAAGCCTCATAGACGACTTTGTCCTTGAAGCTGCTCTTCAATCTTTCCGGTAATCATGGCACGCGAATACCTTTCCCTAGCCAGCTCGTCCATTACGTCTTGATAGCCCAAGTCTAGTTATCGTTCCACTCGGTCGCTCTGGAATATAGTCGTGTCGAGGCCCGTATTGTGAAAGTTCTACTGACAGCAGGCTGACGGGGTAAAGCGGTCTGCCTGTCGAACAATGACCGAAAGCTCCGAGCCTCAAATCGGATGATGGTCGACGGGTTCAATGCACGAAGCAAGTCGTAGTTTTACAGAATTGATGCCCCATACAGGTCTGAGGCTATTCGTGCTCTTTGTCTCTCTGTGTTGTTCTGTCAGCCACCTAAAATCAGTACATGGAGAGACCACTTTATCTACTCAGCACCGAGGTGTCGTGCGTGATACCCAATCGCGAGCATCATGTTGAGTCTCTTGAGCGGTGCCTCGATCGACCTTACAAACCAGATAGAGAAAAGTCGATTGTCAAAATTGCAGACCATGAGGTCTTTTGAAGATTGTGCATTGTGCCATATTAAACAATGTTGCTGCGAGGAATCCTTTCAAAGGTGGAGACAGCAAATATCAGCAGCGTACAGGAACAGGCATGCAAAGATTGATTGATGTAGAGTTGCCACAGAGGTACTCATGCAACCTATTTACCCGGTCGAGTATTTATGTAAAACATGCCCGTGCCGATTCAATTTCCCCTGAAAACCCATCTCCCAAGTGCCTCTTCTGGTTGTGATAGCACCTTGCCTTCTCGGCGCTCATTGCCTCGAACTTTGATGCTTGACTGTTCGGCGCTAGCTGCGCCAACGGAGGCCCAAGCAGCTCGACTGGTGTGAGGCTCGTTCCAAGTCGATCGTCGTAACCCCGTTCGTCTCAGGGTCGAATGGCATGTTTGCAGGTTGCACACCATTGTGGATCACGCCCCATTGATGCATAACGCCCAAGGATCGAATGACTTCACCTACGAGCGGCCTGTCCGTGACACCATCTTTCTGGGCTTGGTTGATGCTGTGGCCTCCCCAGGACAAAAATGTCGTGTGCTTCACGTACACCCTGTGGTCATAGTGGTATGTCTTGTCTATTGATCCAAGATCAATAGCGCCCAGGAAGACAGGTACATAAACCCCTTGGATTGGCCGGAGACGCTCGTAGACAGCAGCCTCGTTCTCGAGATACTCGACGAAAGCCTTCACCGTACCCTTGGCGACAAAGGTGTAGCCATGCGCAAGCAGCGTCACTTGGAACAG